>VDFB02321120.1:0-300223 GCA_007258455.2 Sequoia sempervirens
TTTTTCGAGATCCAAAGTGTCAGGGGAAAATATTTAATGCATACTTGGGTTTTGTATATTTAATTTTTCAATAAATGATAAGATGGGCTATGAAATGCATAATTTAGGAAATTAGGTACATAATTAGGTCCAAGCACATAGAAGGGAGCAAAACCTAGTGTGAAATTGTCAAGGGTGACAATTTATGATCCTACAAAAAAAATTTTAAAAAAAACAATATATACATAGGAAAACCTTTCTAGGTAAAAAAAACCCATAAAACATCATCTTAGTATAAAATGTTACAAAATGGTTTATTAAACATAAACCAAAATTAACTTTTCAAATAGTTTAAAAGAGTGGGAGATCTCTACATGTTCTAGGTTTTTTGAATACTAGGTAAGTAGGAATATTTTGATGGGTGATAGTTTGGGGAGGGGGGGTTCAAGGGGCTCCCCTTTTCTCAAAATATAGTACTACCATTCTATCAAATGGACCCACTGGTGGGAAAGGTTGTAAGCATTGGATAAACTAGGTTAAAAGGCCCGACCCATATAGGAATGAAGTGGATAACCCTCAATACTCTTATAGACTAAAGGTATCATTGTCAACCTTCCAAACTCTCTGATAGATGAAGTGGTGTCCTTGATAAATATTGCCTTTGTTTTTAAGTTTTTTTCATTTCATTCTAACATAGAAGTAGTTTGAAATGGGTGAAATATGCTTGGAAAATAAAGAGTAGCATCATGGTTATTGTAATTCCCAATGGTTTATTTTGATTTCACTTTTCTTCATAAGATAATATGTTTAAGATTTTGATAGAATGGACTCATTTTTTTAGCATGATAATATAAATAATGTCTCTATGGAATGGAAAACTAGGTTTGACCCCTATGTTGGCTTACGTGTTGTTGCTCCAACCTAGGTGAGGATCTTTAGCTTACCTCTTGAATATTTGGATCCAAAGGACATATAGAGCATTGCAAGCTCCTTTGGTCAGTTGTCAAGATGATAGATAAAGAAACAAAGGATAAGAATCAATTTGTATTTTATAGATTCTATGTTAATGTGCAAATGCATAAAGTTCTCCCTTTCAAATAACACTTTAATCCAAATTTAGAAAATGGGTTCAACCGATTGTGTTTGAAAATTTGGCTCCTTATTGACATAATTGTTGTAGTTTTGGAAATTTTCTATAAATTCCAAAAGCCCCTAAGACAAAAACCAATCTCAAAACATAAGGAGGCTTCTAGGGAGGATAAAGAGTACCCTTTTCAACATTAAAAATTAAAAAAATATTGAAAATCATAAAGATAACTTTCCTATTGCAGAAGTAGATTTGAACGAACTTGAGGTAGGCCCTTTATCTCTCCAACCTACTTAGAACTTAAATGATTTGTAAGAAAACTAAACTCATTCTAAATCCAATAAGGATGATACCATCCATGATGAAGAGGTCTCTCAAGAAGATACAAGTAAAAATGTTGCATAGCTCATTGAAAAGAGTAACTCCAAGGTAGAGGAAAAGAAACTAGTTATCTCAGTGACTACTATAGAATAATCTTATATAGATAGTCATTTAGCTGGGAAAAGAAAAGAAAATTCCTATTAATGTAGTATAAGTGGAACAAAGGAAATCAAACTTAAAATAAATGTTTCTACTTCACCAAAAGAATCTTTAGTTTTGATATTTCTCAAAATTATCAATCTATGCAAGAAGAATAAAACTCAATGGGTAAAGGAAAGTCTCAAAAAAAAAGGAAAATAGGAAATCAAATAACGTTGGGGTGGATAGTAAAGTGGTTCAACCCTCATAGAGGGAAACTCACTCTAAAAAGGTAGCTAAAGAAATAACTTGTGGAAAATAAATTAGAACCCTAGAGTTGGTAGCCTCTAGGAAATTATAAAAATGAGATTTTATTGTTGGAACATAAGAGGAATTATTAGTTCCCACAAAAAAAAAAAATTCAGGAGATATATTATTGAGGATAAATTAGATGTTATTTTTATTTAGGAAGTAAAGATGATCGAACCCACCTTTTCTTGAGTTGCAAATAAAATATGGCCTAGACTAGAGTTTTTCATTAGTCCTATAGAAGGTTATTTTTGGAGGATAGTTACCATATGGAATCCCTCCCACCTTTATATAAGATTAGTTGATTCTTCTAAAAATAGTTGTGTGATCTATTTTTCTCATATGTTTTCTAATGATAACTAGATGCTTTTCAATGTGTATGCTCCTAATTCAAAAGCAACAAGAAAAAAAAATTGGGAGAATTTATCCAAGACCATCAATAATATGTCTAACCATTATTGGATTCTTTCTAGAGACTTAATTATGCCTCTTTTTCCTTCAAAAAATCTTGGGGGTCTAGAATATTTTTCTAACAGCGTGGTTTAATTTTTATTTTTTTTACCAATACAAGTCTTGTGGATATAGAATTGATTGGTAGTACTTTCACTTGGTCTAATAGAAGGATGGGTGATAATATTTTTGAATTGAATATTGAAATATTCGTCATCTATAATTCTTGAAATATTATTGCCAACCTTCATATTTTTGCACTCCCTAGAGAGAGATTATATCATAATCCCCCATTGATTAGTTTGGTCCTAATAGGAAGGGACCATATGCTTTTAGGCATGAAATCATGTGGGCATCTCATCCTAAATTTAGGGAGCTTATGGATAAATTATGGAAAGCCCCCTTAAAGAGATATGCTATTGTTTAATTGGAAAAAGAGATCTAGGTCTTAAATCACACTTCTTCCAATGTGACACATGGGGAGGATTAACAATGATCTCAACACCCACTTGGCTGCAAACTTCAATATACAAGCCATAATGGTGGATTAGGGTTTTAATCCTCTATGGTGGGATGATGTTGATTAGATTAATTGATTGTTAATTGACTACATTTGATAATGCAATGATGTTCCTAGTTTAACTATGAAAATGCAGCAAACTATTGAGATTTCTAGAAAACACAAAATAGACAAACAGAAACAAAGTTAAAACTAGAAGAGGGAAGACATAGAAGAACTTGGCATGTAAATTTGGCCCTGAAATAGCTAGACATGAGCATTGGGCACCCTATACTAGGTAACAACTACATAAGATTTGATTTCACTTTCTTGTTGCTCATGATCTGTAACTTCTTCTCTTTTGGGATCACTTTTGCAACTTTTTCTATCAGTGATAAAATCCAACTTCCTTGACTTGATGAGTTGTAGGGCTTGAATGTATGAATGAGCAATTAGTCTTCAAATCTTCCTCCAATTCACTTCAGATTTGTAACCTGCACACATGAAAGAGGGGCAAGGGTTGTTCCACATAGAGGCTTGCCTAAGTCAAACCCTATTTTGGTATTTATACCTCCACAATGGCTATGATGATGTAAAAAGAGAGCTTACCCTCAATCGATCAAAGGCTAAATGATAAATAAGTGATAAATTGGAAATTGCTACAACTCACCACTTAGATATGCATTCCTTAATGGACTGAAGTCTTCTACTCATCACCTTCAAGGAGAAATTGATGCTTGATTTGAAGTCCTACAAGTGTTAGTGCCCATAAAATAAATTAAAATAGAATATGAAAAAACTCACATGAAGACATGATGTTTTCCTGAAATAAATGTTGTTGTAATTTTGCTAATTCTACTCTTGATTTCTCTTAAGATGCTCATTTATGCTCTTGCTTCAGTTTTCAAAAAAATGCTAGCTTGTTAGGATTGAAATGGTGAGAATGATTGATATTTATATGCAATTATTCTAATTTCTTGAAAATTAAATATCAATAGTCGACAAATAATTTTAGATTTCCAAATATTAAAATTCCAACACCAACATATTTAAATTTTAGCCAAAATGGTATGGACATGAGCACTAGGTTCCCTAGTCCATACCCATCCTTTTTGGGACCTTAAACATCAATATTAAATGTTAAATTTTTTATTTTCAATCCCATCTTTTAATTTTCTGAATATATTTATAAAATGGGAAAATTAAATGTGTAATTAGGTCCAAGAACATAGGGGGAGCTAAACCTAGTGTGAAATTGTCAAGGGTGACAATTTTTTATGCTACATTTAGCCCCCACTTTAGTGAGAATATGAATTTACACTTAGACTCATACTAAAGTATGGATAAGCCAAGAAGGGTTCAATTATCCAAACAATGAAGAAATAGGACAACATCAAATCTAGGCGATGCACTAGCCCCTAGGCTCAAAACCCTATGGAAAACAATGTAAAGATAAAGGAACACACACATGAAGTACAACACAACATGACAAACATGAAGCATACATGATGAAAACATAAACATTACATGATACAAACACGATGAAAACACAACACAAACACAATGCAAACATGCAAAAAAAAGGGGTATGATAATCACAAACTAGCAAGTTCCACAAAAATATTACTAGGATCCATACCTAAGATGTTCATGAATCATAGGCTAATAAAGTATGATATTCCATGAACCAAAGCACCACAAGCTAGTGACATCTAATATTTACTAGGTGAGATTTGGCAAGAAACAACATAGGCTAGTGAAGTCCAATATTCACTAGGTGAGTTTTTGTAATAGTAGCAAATAAGAAACACATAAGGGCTAGTGAAGACCGATATTCACTAGGTGCATTCTCATGTCAACCACACCAATAATTATAGTCCCAATAATTTTGATAAGGCACTACAAAAATGATCAATATGCCAAACAAATGCATCACAAAGTTCAACACATGTGAACAAAGTGAAGCATATAATGGAATGCATGTCCCCACCTTAAAGTAATTGATAACACTAGTTGTGAGAAATTTCCTTTAAGGTAGAGTAAAATAGTATATGTCACATGATAGGTCATGGGAGCTTATTGGAAAACCCTATGCCAACAATATGTTACCAACAAAGCTAGCTCATGATAAGGGGTTCCCCCCAAGAGAACAAAAAAATATATCATGTAAGGGATCCACAAATTTAGGGTCAGTATAGACCATAGATAATGTGTAATATGATTATGCTTGGAATCAACATCATTCCCTAGATACTTGTGTAACAATGAACACAATGGAGGAATGACACATGAAAACAAATAATATTTTGGGTCAACATGGAAGAGACTTAAATGTCTCAATGTCTTGCATCATTCCAAAAGGAAACACAAGACAACAATGTTCACAACATAAAGATGAATGGAGATACAAATAGATGAATTCCATGGCATTCGTTTACTTTTGTATCCTTGTGCAAAACAAAACAAGGGTCTTCCAAAGAAAACTAACAAAAACAAAGACATGCCAAGCAAAACATCATGGGAGGTCACATCACATACAAATAAACACATAAAAAACACACACAAAGGTACTGCACATGTGAGTCGATCTAAAGAAAATCATTAACATCCCAATCTTGCTCATCAAAATGGAAGATGGAAAATATGGTAAAGGGATTACAACAAGTGGCGTACAAGGAGTATCACTGGGTTCAATGCATGGTGAGTCACTCTCATCAGGAGAATCATCATGGCTGCCCCCATATAGATTCATCGATTTAGAAAACATAAGAGCTAATTCATTATGATCTTTTTTTTCTTGTTTATCTTCTTCACTATCCAAATGTATCACAATAGAACGCATATTAGTGTTATCAACATGATTGCAAGTGCCATCATTCGTGTGATCCTCTTTTAATTTTTTCTTAGGTTGGGATAGGTAAGGTTCAACTTCATGGTTTGGTGAGGGTGGCGGGGTGGAATCATGCAATGATGAGGATGGATGGGTGGGAGGTAATTCATCAGAGTTAGATTGGGTGGATGGATGGTCATTAGTTAAGGTTTCACATTTTCCTACAATTTGACGAGCTATAGCATGGTGTCTTCATTTATGCTCTTTTGCACTTCTATTTCTTCTTGCACAAGTTTAAGCTTGGGAAGGAGTAATGGAGGTTTTCCCTAAAATTGGTCTCTTTAGTCTTCTAATCACCATGAGGAACCACCATGGTTTGGGAGACCACTGTATTCTTAATCTTTAGTCTAAATATTTTTTTTCTTTTAGAGGCACAAAGTTAATTATATGGTTATCTCTTGGTTTGTTATAGGATGCCAGAGGAGGAACCATAACATACATGTCAGGTGGTCAAGGGAGCATACCTAGTTCAGAATTAGGTTCATTCACTACCTATGGAGTAGGAGAAACATCTATCAAAGTCACTGTAGACTAAGGAACCTCAAGTGAGATATTAAGTTAAGGGATAATTTGGCTATACACTTAGCTTTAAAATTTTGATATGACATGAATAAAAAGCCTTCATGAGGCTTAATAGGTTTAAATGGTTGAGGCCAAAATTAATCTAGAAAAAAAAATCTATGAGAGGCCAAAGGTTTAAACCCACTAGATAAATAATGTGTATTTCTTCTTCAAATTGGAATCTAAGACATTTGTGAATAACCGAAGGGACCAAATTCAAGGAGTGTAGCCAGGATAGACTAAACTCACACAAAATTGGTTTGATGTCGGAACTATGGTAAATGAAACATACAATTATTTACGTCCCACTTTACCAAGAGAGTTATTGAACCTATCGTAGGGAGAATAGAACCATCATGAGTTTTTAACCATGCTTTTTATTGTTCATAACTACCTTATAAAGTTCATGCACAAATAATAATCCTTTGGTGATCATATTCTCTACACACATGGGATCAATGAGTATCCCCCTTGTGGGTTTATCATTAATTCAATCAATGATATAAATAGGACCATCAGGTGCATTTATGGATGCATTAATATATGTAAAAGCAATGTTAGGAAATAAAGTGGTTTGAACCTTGCGAGGTTGAAATTATATCATGTTTACAAATTTGGATAAATCATTATCATCTTCTTCATTATCACTATAGTGCATAAAGTTTCTTGAATGACTTGGCAATGGGTTTTTAAACATTTGCAAGTTTTGATTAAATGGTGAAACTAATTTATTTATTTTATCATTAGCATTGGACAACTATATTTTATTGGATTCAATGAGGTCTTGTACTTGGTGCTTAAGACACATACATCTTTTCACATTGTTTCTAAGTGTACAATGATATTGACTAAACTATTTTACGTTAAAGTTTGGTGGTAAAGGTTTCGATGTGTCAACATGCCTAATCAAAGGGAATTGAATCATGTTATTATTTAACAACTACAACATTACCCCATGGAGAGACTCGAGAAATTGTGAAAATTTCCTATCACTTGGCTTAAATTGATATGGAGTTGTATTTGTGGCAATGACTTATGTCTCAATGTTATTAACAGTTTGAGGAGTTGTTATCTTAATGAAGTTTTTGTTTTACTATTTAAATGATTGGTAATTTTTTTGAAGCATAACTTTGGATTGGCCAGTAGGATTTCATGAAGGTGTTCCCTTATATTGACTAACTGATATCTGATAATCATGAAGGGCCATACACAAATGTGTAAAATATTGATATTTCATCAACAATGTCTTATCTCGAATATTAGGTTGTAAGTTTCCTATAAACACCCTTTGAATGTTAGCATCTGAAATAATATAGGAGATTTGTGAGTAAAGTGATTTGTATAATCCTATAAAGTCTGTTATCTTTTCTTTAGGTCTTTGTTTGCAATGAACTAAATCTGTTAACATCACTTGAGGACCAACTTTTGCTTGAAAATATTGGGGGAACGCACTAACAAGTTATGTGAATGAGGTAATTAACAAAACCAATCCAATGACATGTCTTTCAATGATCTAGGAAATATTTTTTCTAAGAGAACATCTTCAAAAATGAAGTCACTACACAATGCGATAAAATATGACACATGATTGTTAGGATCTTCTTTACCATTACATTTTTAAAATTAGGGTATTTCAATGTTTTGTGGTATAGGTTTTTTTAGAATAGAAAATGACAATAGGACACATGTGAGATATGTTGGAGGTTTACCATTGGTTTTATTTTAATTTAGGTTGGAAATTTGTTGTTGTAGCAATATCACGTTTTGTGAAAGATGATTGATCATGGGATCATTGGGTGACATGTTTGAGAGTTTTTTGAATACGATGAACTAGTATGAATGACTGGTGGGTTATTATGTTTCATTTTTATGAGGGGTGACTAACATGGTATGGGTGAAGTGACAAAACTATAAGGATTCCCACTAGGAAGCCCTAAGCTTGAGTGTAGACCATTTCTATATTGTATTGTTGATGCTATGGTTGGAGGTGTAAACATATGAATAAAAGGAATTATTGTGGGAGAGGAAACTTGTTTTACTACTTGGTTTTGACTATTGGTGAATGCTTGAGAACAACTTTCTATTTTAGGAATATTAGAATCTACTATGTGATCTAGAATATTATGAATCATTTATTAAATTTTTAAGATTGTCCACAATAGGAAATATTTATCTAGCTAAGGGATCAATACTTATGTAGTCTTGAAGACCTTCTAAATCCTTATCCGATTGTTTTATCTTATCTTCATGGACATGGGAAATAGTAGCCTCCAATTCCACATGAATGTTAGGTAGGGTTGAAGTCATGGGTAACATAGGCTTAGGTATGGAATCCAAGATGCATTGGGTAGAGGAAATACCTTGTGTGAAAGAGTTATAAGACTTAGGCTCAATACTAGTTGTGATTGCAACATGGGAAGCTATAAGTATCAAACTATGTCTCATAGGGGTATTAGCAATAGGACACCAAGACATGAATCTCATAAAATTATTATGAGTTTCAAAATACTTAAATGTACATGTAAGGAACATTAAACACAATGAAGTCACAGAAACAAAAATAAATCTACAAGTACAAAACCTAGAAACACATAGGGAAAATATAGACTTAGGAAAAACTAACTGGACAAGGGTGTTGGGAACCCTAGACTAGTAGGTTAATTTTAGTGATTTCAAAATCCAAATATGTTCTACAGTGTCTGGGGATTGTGGTCTATAACTGTTTAGGTTTGATAATAGGAAAATTTCCATAAAATTTCAATTTTTGCAATATGGAAAACACAATTTTATATACAATTTTTCAGATTTTTCAGTGGTGGTGGGTTGTTATTTAGAAGATAATGCATTACTCAGAGGGGTGCAAAAATATGATTTCAACAAAGGAGAAGGTTTCATTGGGGGTTTGTTTCCCAGACACTTTCTTCATTACAAAAAGAGGTATGTGGAGGTATTTCATGGATTGACTCTGTTAAATATGCATGATTCCTCTTCTTTCCTGAATCAAGCCCTCAACAAATATCACCATGAGTTTCATTTGGAAGAAATGAACCAGTTTAGAAGGAAGTATCAAGCAATAGCCTTTCTTAAAACTCTTCAATGTTTTTAAGGACTGCAAGTTTCTACTAGGCCACTCATTTGTAGGAACAACATATTGGTTCATCAAATTCTAGACATAAATGTTACTCTTCATTCTCAGGGAATAGCAGCAGGGAAAATGCAAGTGTTTTCACAAGAAATTCAAGATGAAAATTTAGTTTATTATCCTCATAGGGGAGGTGTTAAAATAGGTTCCTTTTAATAGAGTTTACTTATAGTTATAGATATAAAGTTTGGATATTATCATGGGTTTTTTGTAAATGATCATCATGATCAGGGCATATATGGCAAAATCAATACTGGGTTTTGTATAAGGGATCTAATCGAAGAACAAAGGGGTTTGTAATTAGGAGGATTGTAGGTAGTATTAGATAGATTAAGTTCATTTAGTAATTTATGAGCTACAACCAGAGGTTTTCTTTTTGGTTCTTTCATGTCGGTATGCTCTTCAGAACCAGTTTTTGTACTACATTATTTATATAAATATAATATATAGTGGCTTGCCACTTTCACCCAAAAAAAAATGTAGTCCAAATGTAATTTTTTAGATTTTAAAGTGCAATAATTTACTAATCCTAATTTGAAAAATCTAGAAAATGAAATTTTTCTCTTTTAAAATAACAACAATGCAACTTTTCACTTTTTCAACATGCATATGCAGAAATGAAAAAATCAAACACCTTCAAATTTATTTTCAAACTTTATGATGACCTAATGCAGATTTTTTAATACAATTATGAACTAGATATACCTTGAAATTATTGAAATTAACCCTATTTGTGTTTTTAATAAAAGAAGCTATGCAAATTTTGACTTTTTTAATGCTTTTTATGAAAACTATGTATGCATAAATGATGAATTCACACAACCTAAGATTATACTTAGATTTTAAAATGATATGCTTCAAATTTCAAATTTTTTTAAAGTGCATGAAAAGTCAGGTTCACCAAAATATTTAATTAAAAAAAGGATCTAGATCTTAAATCACACTTCTTCCAATATGACTGTGGACACAAATTGTACCCCCTTGGAGATAGTACAATATGTGGTCTAATTTGGTCCTATTTTAGACACCCTTGCATTAATCACCCTTTAAAACAACATTTATAGGCCCCTAAGACTCATTATTTTGGACTTTAAGGCCTATTCCACTCACAAATCATACAAATCCTGGAAAATAACATTCAAATCATTCAAATTCTAGAAAACCCACCTCAAAAACCCCTGGTGGGACTAAGTCACCCAGGGTGGAGACTTAGTCTCTTTTGGGGGATTTTTCAATTTTGAGGGGGAAACAACTGACTTAATTCAAAATTCTTATGGATGTCGGCCTGTGAAGTCAAAATAATGAATAATTAGGTCTAAATGCCTATAAATATATGTTTTAGGTCATTTTTCACAACATTAAGTCATTTTCCACAAACAAATTCAAGAGTCAAGTGTTGAGTATCTTCCACAAGAAGATTTATTAGTCTACAACAAATTTGAAGCTTTAGGGTAGCCAGCTAGGGTTTTTGCAGGTCTTCAAGCTCACTTTTTGTCCAAGATATTGCATTGAAAAGGGTTGATCATGGATTCCTATGAAGAATCATGGATAAATCTAGGTTGAGGAGATGCAACTAGCCATCAAATCAATCCTAAGGACTTGTTTTCAAAGTGGTTTCATCTTCCATTTTCTCTCTATTTTTAGCCTAAGGAAGGTTTACATGTTATTAAGATTCATTTCTAATGGGATTTAGGATCTCTTGGAATGAGTTTTATATCATTCTAGTTTCATTTATGCATCTTATTCTTGCATGTTAGAATAGGGTTGCATCTTATGTTAGACTTCCTAGTCTTAGACACACCTAGGGCTAGGTTTTTATGCAGCTTTCATTATCTCTTTCAAGGTTTAAATACCAACTAGGCGTTTGACCAAGGTAAACCCCCCATTAGAAACCAAATTATATTTTGTTTTGTAGGTATTTTAACATATTTGGATTCGGGTTTTCCTTAGAAAACAAAGTGCAGATTGAGGGCTTTTGTTTCCACTTTTGGATTTTCAAAAAAGCCAAAGTGGACTGTCACCAACAATGGATACTTAGTCCCACTGCACCTTTTTGTCAAAATTTTCTGCAGATTTGGATACCCATTTGGCTAAAACAGGCTCCGAAGCAGTTTACCAAATTTGGGACTAAGTCGCCTAGCTTGGCGTAAGTGTCCCAGTTGGCCAAAAAATTAGATTTTTTAGGATTTCAGAGACATCTACAATCTTCATTATGTCCTTCATTAGTTTCCAAGTGCACAATTTTTGTTTAGCATCTTTATCTTGTTCTTTATTGCATTTAATCTATCATTTTTGCATATCACAATGTGTTTTCCAAAAACTTGCATTTCTTAGATTTTACATTAATAATTAATTTCCTTCATCAGTTCATTGCATTAGGGCATTGAATTTAGGAATATTTCATTCATACTTGCATTAGTTTTGAGTGGGGACATTTCCCATTTTGGCCCATCTCTCTCCTTTTAGGTGAAAAACCTTAGAAGTGCTAGAGAGCATTAGGGAGCCAAAATCTTTGTCCACATTTTGGTGAAACTGACTTTAGAACATTTTACTTCTGATTTCAAGTGCATTTACATCCTAGGAATAGCTTGCATCAACATTGCATTAGGTTTTGCATTGTTTTGCATTCTAGCGTTTTCAAATTTACATTAGTGAAAAGCTCATTTAAGCTTGCATTATTGCATCTTATTTCCTTAACCAATAGTGAAATTTTGTATCTGCACTTTATATTTGCATTGTACAGTACATAACACATCAACATCCATTAGAAAATTCAGAAAAACTTCAAAAATACCCATACTAGGACTAATTTTCCACCCTGGGCGACTTAGTCCCAATACACATTTTGCATCAATATTTTCATAATTCAATTTTCAGCTTCTTAAGTTACTATTTGTTTCAGTTACTTTTTTGTTTTAGTTTAGCTATCTTTTGCTGCATTCAAATCATTAGCATTAGCATCATTTACTTTAATGGAAATTATGGATAGCATTATATTTTTACAATGTTCATTTTCAGCATTAATTCCTAGTTCATTTAGATCATATTCATCAGAAAATGCAAACAAAAACCTCAAAACATCAAATGAAACAGGGTGAAGCCACATAAGTGGTTTACACTTTTGAAGAGGAAGGAAATTTTGAATTTTTCCCATTCCTCATATCAAATGGGTTCGGCCGAACCCCTGGTTCGGCCGAACCGATGAAATCCCCTATTAAAAAATCATACTAGAGTGGGTTCGGCCGAACCTAGGTTCGGCCGAACCCTTTTAGTATGGCTAAAACAAAAAAAACTTTCATTTAATTGCTTTTTTTAATTGCATGTATTGGTGGTTCAACCGAACATGGGTTCGGTCGAACCCTAGTTCGACCGAACCTTTCCAAGATGTTCGGCCGAACACCTGTTCGGCCGAACCCCTCTTTTCACCCTTGGTCCTAAAACTGGAATTGTTGAAAATTTTGCATTTTGAAGCTCGATTTCAGAATGAAAATGGAGATCTCAAAAACCCAACTAGTATGAGTTCCCCTCAAAATGAGCTATCCAACGATATATTTTAGTATGTTTTGATTATATTATCTACTCTGTTTTTTTAAGTTTTATTAAATATAGGTTTTCACTTGAAAACAAACTCTCTGTCGCACAGAAGTGGAAAAATAGAAGATATTATCAAAAAAAAAATTAAAATAAGGTGCACACAGATATGAGTCCTTGATCCAACAAAAAAAAAAAAGAATTTCGATACATACAAAAAGTTATGTTATACGGTCGTTTGTCTGAATTGTAATTGATTTGACTTTAAAACTTGATAAAGAAAAAATATTCAATAAAAAACTATCTAATAAAGCACTAGATATTGTAGTTACAATCTAAATTTGAAAGAATTGAATTTTTTCTTTCAAGGAAAAAAGTTATGCATTATATGGTGTGCGTCACTTTTTAAAATGTTGTTTTGAAAAAACCAATTTTCGTGGGAGATGGAAAAAGAAGTGCAATCTGATTCCAAAAAATTGAAAAAAATATTTTTAGAATCTACAGACAAAATATGACAAGACTCTAGTTTGCATCATCTTCAAATTCTTTACGGTTTAATCGCTATAGGTGCCCGAATGTGGAGATTGTGTTAAAAAAAAAAATATCAATGTCCAGTTAGGCCAAAAAGTGTAAACCACTATTGTGGGATCACCCAACAATTAAAACTTTGCTTCACTTTAGAAAAACTATATCGAATTTGATTTCTAGAAGTTAGATAAAAGGATTTTTTGAAAACTAATGAATTTGTGTTGTAGGATGTGATTCCTAATGTTATGGTTTTGTAGATAACTACACTGGGGGCTTCATTCTCCCATCTTTTGAATATCCTTTTATGAAATAAAATGCACTGTTTAGAGTCCTTTAGCTTACATATGCACGTAGAGTCATATGGGCACTAAAGTGGGGGCTAAATGTGGACATGGAAATTTTTCAATTTCGAGCAGGAAAACAACCGACTTAATTCAAAATTCTTATGGATGTTGTCCTGTGAAGTCAAAATAATGAATAATTAGGTATGAATGCCTATAAATATATGTTTTAAGGTCATTTTTCACAACATTAAGTCATTTTCCACAAACAAATTCAAGAGTCAAGTGTTGAATATCTTCCACAAGAAGATTTATTAGTCTATCTATAGAAAAGTTGAAGCCTTAGGGTAGCAAGCTAGGGTTTTTCCAGGTCTTCAAGCTCACTTTTTGTCCAATATATTACATTTCAAAGGGTTGATCATGGATGCCTATGGAGAATCATGGATAAATCTAGGTTGAGGAGATGCAACTAGCCATCAAATCAATCCTAAGGACTTGTTTTCAAAGTGGTTCCATCTTCCATTTTCTCTCTATTTTCAGCCTAAGGAAGGTTTGCATGTTATTAAGATTCATTTCTAATGTGATTTAGTATCTCTTGGAATGAGTCTTACATCATTCTAGTTTCATTTATGCATCTTATTCTTGCATGTTAGAATAGGGTTGCATCTTATTTTAGACTTCCTAGTCTTAGGCACACTTAGGGCTAGGGTTTTATGCAGATTTCATTATCTCTTTCAAGGTTTAAATACCAACTATGGGTTTAACCAAGGTAAACCCCCCATTGGAAACCAAATTATATTCTATTTTGCAGGTATTTTTGCAAATTCGGATCTGGGTTTCTATCAGAAAACAAAGTGCAAACTAAGGGCTTCTATTTCCACTTTCAAATTTTCAGAAAAGCCAAAGTGGACTAAGTCACCAACAATGGTGACTTAGTCCCATTGCACCTATTTTTTAGAAGTTTCTACAGATCTGGATACCCATTTGGATGAAACAAGGTCTGGAGCAGTTTACCAGATCTGGGACTAAGTCGCCCAGCTTGGCATAAGTCTCCCAATTGGCTAGAAAATTAGATTTTTTAGGATTTCAGAGACATCTGCAATCTTCATTCCATCCTTCATCAGTTTCCAAGTGCACAATTTATATTTAGCATCTTTATCTTATTCTTTATTGCATTTAGTTTATCATTCTGCATATCACAATGCATTTTCAAACAACTTGCATTTCTTAGATTTTACATTAATAATTCATTTCCTTCATAAATTCATTGTATCAGGACATTGCATTTAGGAATATTTTATTCATACTTGTATTATTTTTGAGTGGGGACATTGCCCATTTTGGCCCATCTCTCTCCTTTTAGGTGAAAAACCCTAGAAGTGTTAGAGAGCATTAGGGAGCTGAAATCTTTGTCCACAATGACACATTTGGAGGATTAAAAGTGATCTCAACACCCATTTGGCTACAAACCTCAATGGGAGTTAGAATGATGGATTAGGGTTTCAATCCTTTGTTGTGAGATGATTTTTATTGGATTAATTGATTATAAATTGACTGAATTCGATAATGCAATGATGTTCCTAGTTTAACTATGAAAATGTAGTAAACTATTGAGATTTCTAGAAAACACAAAATAGACAAACAAAAATAGGGTTCATAATATAAGAGGGCAGATACAAAATAATTTGGTATGCAAATTTGTGCCTGAAATAGTTGGACAGAGGTACTGGGCAACCTAGATTGGGTAACAACTACTCAAGATTTGATTTCACTCTCCTTTTCTCTTGATCTACAAGTTCTCTTCTAGGATCACTGTTGAAACTTCATCTATCACTGATAAAATCCACTTTCATTGACTTGATGACTTGTAGGGATTGAATGCATGAATGAGAAATTAGTCTTCAAATATTCCTCCAATTCACTTCAAATTTGTAACTTTCACACATGAAAGAGGGGTAAGGGTTGTGTCATATAGGGGCTTTCCTAAGTCAAACCCCATTTTGGTATTTCTACCTCCATAATGGCTATGATAATTTATAAAGAGAGCTTACCCTTGGTTGGGTAGAGGCTAAATGATAAATAAGTGATAAATTGATCATTTCTACAACTCGCCACTTAGATCTGCATTCCTTGATGGACTAAATATTGCAAGTATGAGTAGTTGGTGTTTTCATTGATGTTAACAAGATTGTGTTGCCATTGATGAGAAAAATATTGTTGCAAGAGTATGTGTAGTTCTTGGTCTTGTCTATGTTGTTACATTAATGATGCTTTGATTAGTTGCATTATGTTGTCATTAGCAAGCTACTAGTGTCAACCTCTAATGTTGCTTTTGATAAGATTCTATCTATGGATATATGATTGAAGATGTGATGAAGATGATGAGGATGTGTTTCTGGTGCTTCGTTTCCAAGTGCTTTTGAGAAAATTTGATGAAAAGAGGAAACGATGAGTTGCAGTGGTGTTCTGGTGTTGCTTCACATTTCTTCTAGGTTGAATATATCTGATTATGTGTTTTAGATATGTTGATCAAAGGTGTTGTATTCAAAATTTAGTGTGTTGGATCACTGTGCAAATAAATTTGTGTTCATTAGTGTGTGAACTGTGTATTGTAGAGGTGTTTGGGAGAAATTTTTTAGTTCTACATTTCTCCATAGTTTGTTTTCAGGTCTTATGGATTTGGAAGTGTGTTGACAGTGTTGGTATCTTTCTTCAGCTAAATTTGTTCAAGTTTTAGTGCTTCAGAAGTTAGTTTCTTAAGTTATAATGTATGGTAGAGTTGTTTGAGTGTACTAGGTGTGTACATTCTTTAGGTGAAAGTTAATGCGAAGGATTTTGTTAGATTTTAGGGTATTTGTGGAATATTTCAGATTGTGTTCAGGTGACATTTATTTTCTATGATTTTTTGTTGGATCAAAGGAAGCGTGTACTTAAAAGTTTGATGGTTTTTACATGGGTGATGACTAACCTTGGGTGTTTACACTACTTTCAAAAAATTTGGAAGCATGGTGTGGCATGTAAGAGTGGATTTAGGTCCTAGCTAAGGTGTGTTGTGGTTTTCCTTCATTTATTTCCACCACAGGAATATTTTGGTGCCAACCTAATTTGAATTTGCACGATTGAGGTGCATTGACGACCTTGGATAATGATTTCAAGGTTCAAAGATGATATAAATATGAGTTGAGTTTTTGAGGGATGTGAATATAGATAAATATGATGTGAATAATGTGAATTGCATAGTGCTAGAGTGAAAATTTGAGAAGTGCAGTATGAGCTTTCATGAGTTAGATTACTAAATATAGTGAGCAAAAGGTGTCTACAATTCTTTGGTCAAGCTGCAAAGGTGTTGGTGATATTGTGGTAGATTTCTCTATTGCATTGAGATGGGTTTCTCTTTGTAACACTCTTCTCTATCTTCTTTTCTATTCTGGCAATGATCCCTTCTTTCTTCTAGGTAGTGTGCCCTCTGACAATGAGCCCTATTGTATTCAGTCTTGATATTACTTTATATTGTGAGTTAATCCTCATCATGGTTTTTCCCATCTTGGGTTTTCCACATAAATCTGGTGTCTCTTTGTGCATGGTGTTGATTTTATTTAGTTTTTGTTATTTTCTTTCAAGATAAAACATTCTAACAAGATCAAGTGTTTGTTACTCATAAACTTGACCCTTCCCTTTTTCAGCTATCTTTCCTTATGTTCCTTATTCATTTTATTTAAATTCATGTTCACGTGGTTTTTTGTTGTACGTCTCAAACTTTGGCAGGGTTTTCATTAGTTTCTCTAACCACCCGCTTTATCACCTGTATTGTTATTTATTTGGCTAGGCGATGTTTTATGACTTTATCCTAACCCATTGTTTCCTTAAAAAGGGGCTATATGTTTGTGAATAACTCGTGTGATGAGTTATCATATGTCAGAAGTTACCTAGTAGCTTACCTAGCAAGTTATATTTGAGGGTGGTATTTTTTTAATTATTTGGAACCCAAGCAGTGTTTTATTAGGTTACACGAACTACCCATTTAGCTACCTAGAAGCTTTTTAGTAATTGATGGAATGACATTGAGTTTGATTCATAAAACCAGTGCATTATGTAGAGAAAGAAACCAACATTTTCAGATATGATATGAACAAGAGTAAAAAAATCCATGCATACAAGAGTACAGAGATATTAAAACGATATTTTATTATATATATGTGTGTACGTATTTACATTACATCGGCACTACAAAATTGTTCAATTCGATTACCAAGTAGATATCAATAACAAAAGGAAAAGGGGGGAAATTCTTGTTCAGACACACAAAGCAAACATCAGGACTCAGATGCCCTCAACCACAATCTAAAGGCGTTCAAGCTAAGCAGGGGATAAAAGGTTATCATGTGATTGCAGGAATTGGGCAAAGAGCCATGTTGTTCCCTCAGCACACGCCCCGTTCGGAATGGGGACCTTCTTTTTCTTTTGTCTTGCTGGATCGTTTGGCCGCTGCCTCGTTTTGCATCCCCCCTCTCTTTTTTGGTGTCCTGGATGGTCAGCATACCTCTGAAGTCTCATCTTAAGTTGACCATGTTTTTCCCCTTCAATTTTGCCAACTCCTGGTGCTTTGCAGAGTCTCCTTCATAGTTTGCCTCTGCCAACGGCCTTGGAGTCTGCCGGGTTTTCGCCTCGACTTCGTCGTTCCAAACGGCAGAAGGCTTCTGCCTTCCCGGCCCCCGGGACCCGGCTCGCTGTTTTTGGTTCGGTGAAACTTGTAATGTTTCTCAGCTACCTTCGCCCCTTTTGGGCCCGAACCACTGGACTTCCACTCCCGGAACTCTGTGCGGACTTCACCATTCCCGACGAAAAATCATTGACGGAACTCCGCCCTCTGGGCCCCGAGTTCCCCTTCGCCACCGATGGTTTCCAAAATGAATTTTAAATGGTTGTCATCTCGCATCTTTCCGGCCTCCCGGCCCCAGGCCTCCCGCTACCGTCCATGAATTTGAATTCACCAACCAAATTGTTTGTCGTACTTGCATTTAAGGAGGCCATTAATGGCAGGGGGTATAAATATTAGATCCCAACCTATCATATTCACTTGTCAGGTTTGCAGAGAGGGATCAGGGAGCTTTCCAGAGGAGTCCAATGCCTCCATTGACTGTCATCCTCGCGTCTGTGACTATCACTTGTCAATCCTTATTAGATTTCACGCCTCCTCTCATCGAATTCCTGAGGTAGGTTTTCCGTTTGCCTTCCCGAGATTTTTTTATGCTTTTAATGTCTAAAATGATGAACAACATGGGATAAAACACTTTTAATTGACAAAACACGACCCAACGCCTAAAACCCATACTTTAGAATCTTCAAGAAACATCCTCCACTCCCCGTAGGATTGATCCGGAGCTTAACCCGTGCATGGCCATTGTTCGCGCAGGGGCATTCGCCTCTCCTGGGCCCAGACTCTTCTTTCACCAGCGGGACTTACCAAAATAATCATCCTTTTCAAAATGGCCTCACCATCTCCCAGGCCCGGATCCTCGGGTTTCCGCCGACGGTTCGTCGTATCACGTCACAAACTTAAACTCTAAAAATTACCTCCATTTTGGCCTCCCGGGCTCACGCCCCCGGACTTCCGCATCTGGGATTCTGCCAAGCTCCTGCCGTTCTCGAACGGTGAAAGAACCTCGTCTGCCCGAGCCTCAAGGCCAGCCCTATAAATTGTCATTTGGCGCTAACAAATTATCAGTCGCCCACCAAGAACCCAGGTCCTGATCCGTGGACTTTCGTGTCTGAAACTCCACGGGGTTTTCGCCATTCCCAAACGGCGAAGTTGACTCGTCTGCTCGAGATCTGAACTCCAGGCCTCATTTTTCTATCTGTTCCTGAGCGCAAGCCCACCTTCTGGCACCTCACCGGGACCCAATTCGTGGACTTCCGTCCACGGACTTCCACGGGAGCTTCGTCATTTCGAACGGAAATCCATTGGCATCCTTCCACCTCTTGGACCCCGAGCCTCCTTTTTCCGCGAGGATTCCAAATCATAGAACTTTACCGTCCTTGACCTCGTCGAGCTCCGCCATCCAGAGCTCCATCCCATATTTTTCGTTCCAAGAGGAAGAAGTGCATACTCCTTTCCAGCCTCTGAGCTCTTCCCTCCCACTCGCTGTTGAACTTAACGAAAAAATCAAGCGTCCAACCTTGATGTCGGGTCTGGTCCGTCGGGCCACCTCCAGACTTCCGTCCGACGATCACCATTTTGAACGGAAAAATAATGACGGCTTCCCGACTCCTCAAGCCCGAACACTTTAAAATTGCAAAATTACCAGCCGCCCTTAGACCCACCGGGTCCTGGACCCCGGAGTTATGTCCCTGAAACTCCGTTTTTGCTCGGGTGTTCCAAACGGCTAACCCCGGATGGCTTTCCGGCCTTGTACCTTTGGATGCTCCCAAATCAATCCAAATGACCTCAAATTTGAAATCTAATCTCGACCCATGTGCTCAAAATTCAACCCTCTACGCTACAAGCCTTTTAAACCATCAAAATTTGGTTGGGAGAAATCTCCCTAATTGCTCTACCCCGTTTGCCCTTCCAAGACAGCATTCCTGCCAGGGAAGTTCAGGCCTTCGGGTCTAGATTGTCTAAAAGCCCTCAATTAAAAGACTAATGACATCTAGAAGTAAAAGTATGATTGTATGAATGATAAAATGTCTAAAGTTGATTTCGTCTATGGGATTTCGACTAACATCAAAGCTTTCATGATCAATTGCACTGACTATGCCTTTGCTTGCAGGATATATGGAATCGGGTGCAGGACCCTCGGAGGCAGCTGCGGAAAAGGACAAAGGAAAGAAATCAGGCAAGACTCCTCGTGAAAAAAAGGACAAGGACCAGATGAAGTTCTAGTTCCAGGGTGAACCTCTATGATCAAAAATCACCATGGACTAGAAAGAAATAACAGACACCAATATTGGCCAAGTTGATATTGATGAGTTTACACAAAGGATCTAAATCAACCCAACCAAGAATGCAAGACTGATCAGGAAAAGTGGAATTGAAAAAGTTGTAGGCTTCCCCCCATCTCTCATTGCCCCCAAGCTAGTCATGGCTTGTCAGCAGGCATATCAAATCAAGACAAGGACCATCGTCGACAGGGATGGTAATATTCTAGCGAATATGTCAGCTGAAGGCATTACAAAGACCTTCCACATTCCCACCTTCGTCGAGATGGAGACGCCTACCATAGAGGAATGCAAAGAAACATGGGATGACAAACCGACTGGCTGCAAGAAGTTGATAAATCAGCACTAGCTCAAAGAGAAACGGGGCAGCACTACGAAGGTTCCTCAAGAACTCTTCCGTAGTGATTTTCATGAAGATTACCATGACTTAGTCACTATGCTAAGTAGGGTGATGGGTCTTCCTACTGCTACCTTCTTTCAGGAGTGGATGGTGTACTTCATTGAACAGATCCTCCGCAGGAATGAGGACGTCACCACAAAATCCACGTTCTACTAGGGAGGCATAATAAGCGACTGCTTTCATAAGCAGTTCATCAATTTCAAGAAAATTTCCAAGTTCTACATGACCTCATATCTCGTCTACTCCTTGGCAGACCAGAGATAGTACAATGGCTTGTTTGTGGCACCCAATGAAGAGCAGGGTTAAAAACTGAAGGTCTATGACAAGTACCCCCAGCTCTAGTTCTGGAACTTTAAGAAAGAGTACTGTAGGGTCAATGATTCCTTCATTGGTCACATCATCTGACTGCTTGGAGGGGATTTTGAGAGAAGAGTCTCTCACAGTGTGCGGGTGTTTCTGAAACAATACGCCTTCATATTCCTGCAATTCCCTAAGTTTACCTACATTTGCGCTCAGGGTTTCATTGAAAGACCAAACAAACTACCCCAGTACCCCAACGACCAGATCATCCTATTGGAACTTTCCCAGTAGCTCCAGCACATACAGTCAGTCTTCAGCTGCAAACACTTGGCAGGAATCTCCTATCCCTTGACCCTTGGTCGAGGCATGTACAAACTGCAAACTTCTCAATAAGCTGGGAGTTCAAAAAAGGAGCTAGTGGAATTCTGGGCAAATTGTCAAGATGACAAGTGCTGGAAAGGCATTACATTCAGATGACTGTGTGCTTCATAAGAAGGGTGCAACCATTTCCCATACCCGATCAGGTTGAGGAGGACGAAAGCACCGTAATGGACCCCAGATACCCCGCAGTCACTAACTTGTCGATACCAACAATCGACTGGGATGAACAAGAGGTCGATGACCTCGATATTATAACCAAGTCGATCTTGGCCCATACCAAGGAGTGGGTTGATGGATAGGTAGCCCGACTGAAGGGGCAAGGGGTGACCTTGACATATGAAGGGCTCAAAAGCGAGCCAAGTGCCACGAAGGAGGCTATTTCCATAACTTTGATAGGCGGGACATCCAAGTCCCCTCCGATCACCAGATCTAAGAAGAGGAAGGAAACAGAGATGGAGCAGTCTCCAGATCCCAAGGTTTACATAAGGAAGGACCCTGGAGGCTCACCTTCCAAAAGGCTTAAGCAAATAGGGGGCACCACGGAGCAGCCCGTGATCCAAAAGGAAGAAGCAAAGTGTACAGATCAATTAAAACCGCTTTTGGCTCTCCCTGTTTCAACTGCCCCATCATCTACCTCCCTAGCCATGGTCACCACATCACCGGCAGTGGACATCTCTGTCCATCTTTCCCCTTCACCTCCGACCGAGCCTGTAATAGTAATTGATTCTTCCTCTACCATAACTACTCCTCCTTCCTCTATTGAAATGTCACCTACCACATCACTCCCATTAGCTACTATAGCAGCACCGATACTCGTTTCTGCCTTGCCTGAGGCCTTCTCAAAGCATATGCAGAGTCTCCCCTCTGAGCTCTCCCAGATCCTTATGGACCCCACTCTTCAAGCTACCCTAGCGCAGGTGCTCGCTACTGCTAAACCTTCACAGCCCCCAGTAGAACCACCAGCTATGAAGGCCACCATGTTAATCTCTGAGGAGTGGGAGAAATGGGAGCAAGAAACCTCGAAGTCATTTGAGGAGGAGGCCGACAAATACCACGAGCACCCGGAGTATGAACAATGCACAATCGACAGGGTGGCCTACGAGGAAGAAGGAACAGGCTCTTCTGAGAGCAGGGATGAGGAGGAAGATGTCGATGGTAGGGTCATCGTGCAAGCCTTCGACGATGATCTTGAGGAAGAGATGGCCCAGTAGCTGAAGGGCACTAAAGAAGAGGCAGAAAGGTCGCCTCTTGCAGAAGAAGGGCAGCAACAAGAGGACAATCCAGGAGAAGATAAACTTGAGGGTGAGGCTCAAACTATCAAGAGCCTCGAAATTGAGCAGCCCAAGGAGTGCGTGCACGAGGTTGAGAAAACTAAGGAAAAGAAGGGGGAGGAAATAGAGAAAGAAGAAATTCCTTGGAAGCAATTACCTACCAAGCCTCCCATCATGCGCCTTGTGTTCATCCAAGACTCCGATGAAGAGGAAGGAGATGCTGCTAAAATGGAAGAAAGGGCCCCTGGGGATAAGGAAATAGAGGTCTTGGCCGGGAAGGGTGAGGGTGATCATGAATCACCTAAGAAAAATTCTGCTATGCCTAAATGGCTAGAAAGACAGCTTGAAAAGAAAACTCTTGTACCAAAGGACCCAAGAGCAAGGCTAGAGGCTATCTTAGCCCGAGCGCAGATCGCAACTCAAAAAGAGAAGAAGCCTAAGATTAGATCCAAGGTAACAATGGATGCTTCTGGGTCTTGGGCTATGCAGATAGCAACGCTTGTGGTAGGCCAGGCTGGTGTAAGCTACAACATCTCCACCCTTGATTTAGGAACTGCTACTAGGGAGCAAAAAGTGGGGCATCTTGAGGATTCAGTGGCTACAGTGGTTCACCTAATAAAACAAGACAAGGTTTTGAAGGATGAGCTCAAAGCACAAGTGGTCGACTTGACGAATTACATCCAATAGTGGTCCTCAATTGATGACCTACCCACCACATCTGTGGCTCCACCCCAACTATTGTCCAAAGAACAAATTGACAAGTTGGAGAGAAGAAAGAACTTGGACAAGACTATAGAGAGTTGGTTCCAACAAGTCTTGTACGTCAGGAACATGGGTATTAGTTGGGATGTTCGAACAGCCAACAAGTTCTTGGACCTACAACAGTCTCTTGAGAGCACGAGAAAGCTATGTACTGACTTCCCTGCCACGTACGACTCCACCTATCCAAAGATTGAGGCCATCCTCTAGTTACCAAAAGCCACATCGGAAAAGGGGCTTGCATTCAAAAAGGGACAATCACTGGCTGATGGATGTGTGGAGGCGAGATTTTGACAATTGGAAAGAAAGGTTGGAGAAAATAATGAGTAAGGTGGATCCAGACATCGAATGGATCAAGGAAATTAGGGTGGAATATGCTCGTTATCTCAAGATGATGACAGAGTATGACATGCCCGCAGTGCAAATGGATCCAAAGAAAATAAAACCTTACTTTCAGAAGAAGATGGAGGATGGAATGTCTGGTGAAATAACAGTGGAGTTCATGATTTTTGTTGTTCATGCCTTCAACCAATCAGAGTTGTTCAAAGATCAAGGCGTAAAGTATGATGAGGACTGGAAGAAGCTTGAAGATAATTCCAAAGAATGGAGCTACCAAATGCTGCGATATGAGATCATTGAGGTAGACAAGCTCCAGCCAGTCATTCTAAAATTCATGGAATATACAGCTTTAGAGAAGCAAGAGGACAGCCCTATTATCAATGAAGAGCCCCCAAAGGAGTAGCTACAGTAAAAGAGAAATCAATAAAAGACAAAAATGCTATACTGTCATCACTAAAGGACAAAATAGGGAAGGAGACAAAATGTAATTTTAAATTGTAATATATTGGGGGTTCGTGAAACCCTATTTTGTAATGAATCTTAGCCACACAATGAGAATTAATCTTGGCCATTCATTTAAATTTTTGGGCACTATAAATAAGGGTCTCCTCTCATTTGCAAAGGGAGTTGAGTTGTTGTAAAGACATGCTGCTAAAATTTCTAATGAAAATACATTGACTTGGTGCATTTTATAATTTCTTCGCATGTTTCATGGTTCAATCTCCATTGTTAGATGCTTTACTTAGATTTATATTGTTGTTCTAATTAGCTATATTCTTGCTTTGATATATTTTAGAAATGTTGTTACGTGGTTGTGAAAATTCCTGCTGTGTAGATACCTTCTTAGTCCATACTTTTTGTTGTTTGTTGCTGGTAAATAGCTGTGTAAAGTTAGTCTAGGCTTAAATTCAAAGTTGCTCCACACTTTTATCTTTTTTCATGCATGCATATGGTGAATGTAAGGTGAAATATTTGTAGACCTTAGAAGAGAGCACAAATTTCATGAGACTGTGAGATTTCTAGTTAAGTGAAATCTAGTTTTAACGAAGATGTCCATTGCAGGAACTCCATGATTACTGTTCACATTTGGTTGCAGGTCCAGGAACTTTCCATCTTCCCCGCTCTTTTTCCTTTTTTTTAAGAAATAGCCTATACTAAGGTTCATTGCACATTGTAAAGCCAAATTTGAAGAAACGTCGAAGTTTTGGACCGCTGTCTGAACCTATAGCAAAATGAAACTTGACCTCCATCTTAGAAACTTCAGATTTGAAGATACACCTCATATCCAGCTACATAAGTCTGCCTTGTGATTACCAGCAAAATCACATCAACATCAACTGACGAGTTCCATGCAAGTCATGACCTGACACCCAAGAGACCTTGGGGAGGTTTTCAGCAACTTGCAGTTGGAGATTTTCTTTCAAGAGAGGTGCACCTATGCATTGCCTGTGTTGAGAAAGTGTGCAAGACACCCATCAATAGAACTGGTGCTAGAAGGAGGGCTGACACATTGGGAATACAAAGCTAAAGGTTGGAAGTGATTCATTTTATGCCCTCCTCCTCCTAACGCCATCAACAGAACTAGTGCTAGGAGGGCCTTGTGAAGCCGAATTGAATCGAATCGTTCTCCTGGAAAGATTTCAAAGAGTTCTACGGTCGACACCAAATAAGGGAGAATTCCAAGAGTTGCAGCCCCCTTCAAGGGAAAGAAGAGCTAAGGGAAGTAGCGCTGCTTCTTCCTCTTCCTACGTTCCACCCACTTCCCTTCCACCTTCGCCCTCATTCTGCTTGCATTCATCTTCCACCCGACCACTCGAAACTGCATTTTCGCTCCCCATCTTCGGCAACCAGGGAATTATTTCTCTCCCGGCCCTTCCAGCCCAAGGTAGAGTCCAAATAGCCACAGCTTAGGTGTAGTCCCAGACTGTTGTTCTATTGCAGGTGCAATCCCAGATTGTTGTCCCTCAACAGCGGGTATCACCCCTGCCTCCCACCATGGCTTGGTTGGCACAGAATCCTTCGCTAATACACTTCGCCGCTTATCATGATATGCCCAAGAATCCAGAAGGCTTTTGTTCAAAATTCAGTCCTCGCGACCCACAAAGGACAGTAGAAGAGCACATAAAAATATTCGAGACAACAATTATCGAAATGCAGGTTGATCATGAAGATGTTGCATGCCTCATTTTTCCACATTCGTTGGATGAAGAAGCCTTCTATTGGTACATCAATCTTCCAAGGGGATCTGTCAGCTCATGGAACCTAATGAAGAATGCTTTCCTACAAAAATATAAGATCCCTATTAGCCCCTCAGAGTTATATAGGCAGTTTATGTCCATCAGGAGGGAATTCAACAAACCCATTGGATCCTTTAATGACTGTTTTCATCGTGCCTTCACAAGGCTCCAAGACCCATACCTCCATAATGATTTCACGGCCCTCCCAGTCTATTATGCAGCGTTGGACAACCTCACATTGGCCCTGGTAAAAAGGATGCGTCCGCCACCCGCCTCATTAGTGACGGCCTATACAAAGGTTTTTATTGCTAGTGCAGATTTGGGGCAGAATATCTCTGGCCTGCTGCCCTCTTTGGGACCAGTAGCTCACCCGATGCAAATTCAAGGGCTTAATCAGGCATTCGCTCATCAAACCCCTCTTATGAACCAGATACCTCAATTGCCCATCGTTCCACACCCGGGACAGCCACTGAACTATGCACCTCTCGTGCCTTCCTATTTACAACCTCAACCACAGCACAACTATCCTCAGGCTGCCCAACAATAGCAAGTGTATTCTCAGCAGCCCCAGGCGCCATTGTACCTACCAGGGCTAGAATTTCCTCCAACTCATCAAAATCAGCCAGTGACCCTGCCCGTCTTTCTCCAAAATCTGGTACTGCAACCAAGTAGCACTAGTAAGAAGGACAAACTCGAGGAGTTGACTGAGATGATAAAGAAGATGTCCACTGAGATAACGCACTTAAGAAATTAGAATAATCAATTACAGGCATCCCAGTGTAACCTCCAGGCCAATCTCAATCGAGAGAGCTGAGACAACAGGGATGGTAGGGACAACTGAGAAGCAAGCACCTCCTCCGAGCAGAATTATGATAGAGGAAAAAATCTGAATCAAAATTCTGAAAGGAGACCTTCTCAGAGGTAGAACCGCATGTGGAATATGAAGCCCAATAATGGAGGCATCCCTACCCCTCTTGATCAGTCAAACAACAATGAGAGAACAGCCAGTGGGGTGTACCTCACTGAGGCAACCTTGTCCAGATGGTGCCAAATTCACAAAACCAATAGGCACTCCAAGTTGGATTGCCCTGAATTCTAGATAGCTGTAGAAATTTTCCAAATCAAGATCCAAAATGCTACTGATAGTATTGGTTGCAGAGACATCATTCCTTTTGAGCCTTATGAATCCTCCTGTCTCGTGGTCAACCAGGCACCATTCTCGTGAGACGACCATAATTAGACTGAAGTTGAGCCTACCCATATTAAAAATGAAGTGCAGGAGGTAAGTAATGAACAAACCTTGGCTCAGCTTTTCAATTTAGTAGATAATGGCCCAGTAGAAGAGGAGGAACCGTATATAGATGAAGTCCACATGTTCCATCAAAGATCCACTCCCTACTTCCTCAAAAATAGGCAGGCCAGTGGACCCTTTATAACTTCCACTCCAAATAATTTTACCACCCTGCCTGACCCTAATGCCAGCAATAACCCTGGGCTTCCCCATGTACTCACCCAATATTTCAACAAGGATGAGCCTCTAAATTAGGCACAGAATCAGCCTCAAGGCCAACCCCAAAATCAATATAGTCAAAGAAAGTTCCAACCTCCTAGCTCTGCAATAGGTCAATCCTTTGGCTCTAAAATTGAGCAAATGGGTGAATACGTGGCAGAAGAGTTCAAAAAAGTAAAAATTAGTGTCTTCCTTTGAACTACTCAAGGTCCCTATCATGAGGCACGCCTTCTTTAGGGTACTCAATGGGACCCCATCCTCCAGTACAACGCAGGAAACATTAGCTAAGAGAGTCACCTTTGAAGAGCCTAGGCAAGAACCTGTGATACAGGATGATACCGGGAAAAGGAAAGATGTTCCCTTAAATCAGCCTACGAGCAAACGACTAGAGAAAGAATTAGACCAGAACAATAGGCAGAGTTCTAAAGATCAACCATCTAGGTAGACCAAGGATAAAGCTGGTGATAAGAACAAGGGTCAAGTAGTTCACATAGATACGCCTATGGGCATCTTCCAAGGAAGACTGGAAACTCCCCCTTTCCTTACCACCATTCGGATATTTGGGAATAATTTGCACAACTTCCTGCTCGATTCAGGAGTGTCTGCCCTTGTCATGCCCCTGGCAGTATGCAAGGCCCTTAGGATTACTCCCACACCTTCTAGGAGGAAGGTAACCCAGTTGAACAAAACAAAGATCAACATTGTGGGAGAAATGAATCGGATCCTGATGCAAATTGATGTAGATCCGAGGATACAACAAGTCATTGATATTCAAGTAGCTAAAAATCACGATGCATATGGGATCATCCTGGGAAAAGAATTCACCAAAACATTAAATGGATATGCTGCCACGGACCATTCTCACATGTGGCTGCCACGGAAAGGGCTGCCAAATCAAATCCGTGTTGACCACGAGCCCCGTATGAAATATATGATCATGGAATACAATAATCTCAACGAAGTGTTGTTTGTTGAGATAGAATTGGGAAATTACTGTCCCTTGGCCTGCCAAGATGAATTTGAACCTTAGGAGGGGTATGTCAAAGAAGTGCTCTTAGTGCAGTGCAGCCCTCCAACTGACTTTACTCAAGTACCTCCGAGTACAGAAATGATGGTAGAATCAAATGATAAAGCCGATGAAGGTGACAACTAGGGACTACTCAGTGGTTTCCAAGAATTCATGGAAAAGTGTGCCAGGGACCAACTCAGCTTGGGTGCCCGAATGAATTTCCAGGATCTCTTACTGCCAAATTGGTGCAGGATTCACAATGCCACCCATTCTGAATTTGATTGCTGCTTATGTCAAACAACAGTAGAGCATGTTAAAAAATTAGCTGCCCCGCAGAAGGAAATGCCAAAGGAAGTGCCGGCATAACCACCCGTTTTTCAGTGCACTGAGCTAGAAAATTCCCCTAAGATTATGGAGGTAACCACCCAACCAAAAGGAAGTAAGAACTTAGTCGGACCTGAAGTCAAGGAACTTTCCAAATTTTGGACACTTCGATTTGATGGGTCCAAGTCAAAACAAGGAGCTGGTGCCAGGTTCAAACTCATCAGCCCAATGGGTAAGACCTTTCTTGCCGCCCATAGATTGCAGTTTTATTACACCAATAATGTAGCAGAATACGAGGCGTTAGTCCATAGCCTTCTTATGGCCTGGAGGAAAAATGTCAAAATGCTGCAAGTTTTTGGGGATTCTGAACTCGTAGTTAAACAAGTTAGGAAATTGTATTCCTGCCATGATAGAAGACTTGCAAACTATAGGCATAGGGTTTGGGATCTCTTAGAAGGTTTAGATGCATTCAATATACAATTGATCCCTCGTGCTCAAAATTATACACCCGATGCCTTGGCTCAAGTAGTCAGCACTTTGCAACCCCTCTCCTTGTCCGGGCTTAAGAAATTCACAGTTGAGTTGACATCTACGTCGTCTGTCCTGGATAATGTTACTCACTTTCAGGTCTTCAATGATGAAAAACATATCCTTGAATTCATCACGAGTTCTGGTGTCTTCGCAGCCCAAATAATTGATGAAGTTGATCCGCAGGAGGCTAAGTTGGATATAGAGGGGGTTATTAACCTAAAAACCAACATGATTCCCAGAGGTATGGCTCAACTTGAGCGCATATTTTATTTGGACCAGATTAGAGATCATAATCGGCAAACGAAAAAAGAAACCATAAGCAACCAATGCAATGCTCACAACCTTGGGACAGCCGAGGAGATAAAGAATGTTTTTATTGGCAAAGTATGCATGCTCGAGGAAAAGAGGGGAATCATTGATGCTTTATGAAAGTATCCTGACGTGGTGGCATGGAGCTACAAGGATTTAAAGACTTATGATACATCCATCATCATGCACACCATACCTCTCAAGACAGAAGTGAGGCCATTCCACCAGCAACAACGTCCTATTAACGCCTTATTGGAGCCCATCATTTACAAAGAGGTGCAGAAGTTGCTTTCGGAGAGGATCATCTTCCCAGTCAAGAATTCTACATGGGTGGCCAACTTGGTCCTAGTCAGAAAAAAGAATGGAGAAATCAGATTGTGTGTAGACTTTTGCAATTTGAACCGAGCTTCGGAGAAGGACAACTATCTGGTAACTTCATTGGATGAAGTGTTGTAGATCGTCAATGGCTCCCAAATGATGTCTTTTCTCGATGGGTAATTTGGGTACAACCAGGTGATGGTGCAGTACGAAGACCGTCATAAAATAGCGTTCACCACTAAGTGGGGAACATTCGCTTACAGGAGAATGCCTTTTGGGCTCATCAACGCTGGCGCCACCTTCCAACGTGCCATGGATATCACCTTCAAAGATCTGATTAGCAAATGCATAATCATCTACATGGATGATTTAACTATGTTTTTTGAAAGGCGGAATGACCATGTTTCTGATCTATGCAAGGTGTTTCAAAGGTGCAGGGAGTTTGGAGTTTCACTTAACCCCAAGAAGTGCATTTTCGGCATAACTGAGGGTAGATTGCTCAGACACATCATTTCAGAATAAGGAATCTCCATAGACCCTGAACGTATCCAGTCTTTGTTGAAGATCCCACCACCAGGCAGCAAAAAGGAATTAAAATCCTTCTTCAGAAAGATCAACTTTGTCAGGAAATTCATCACAGGTTTCGTGGAGATTGTTAAACCCCTCAATGCTATGTTAAAATAGGATGCCAAAGTTGAATGGACTCCCGAAGCCAAGCAATCCTTTGAAAAAATCAAACGGGCCATTGTTGAGGCACCTGTACTAGTCAGCCTAGATTATCTAAAGTCGTTCTATATCTACTCATTTGCTTTAGAGCATTCTTGTGCTAGCATTTTGACTCAGAAAGACGATAAAGGAAATGAGCACCTAATCACCTTCATGAGTTCCCCCTGAAGGATGTTGAATTATATTACCACAATGTAGAAAAACAAGCATATTCCCTCGTCAGAGGGGTGAAGAAATTTTGGCATTATATCCTACGCAATAAAATGTTTGTCATTGTCCCCGACCTAGGAGTGAAAATGTTGCTTATGCAAAACGAACTAGGTGAACGAAGAGCTAAATGCGTCACTCTGCTCCAAGAGTATGATATGGAAATCCAACTGATGAAGCTGGTGAGAGGATAGGCACTTACCCGCATGATTGTTGAAGCGACAGCAGAGGTCGGACCCAAACTCACGGTGCAGCAATACTAGCTCGAGCATGTTTCCCCGGGACAATGGTACGAAAATGTCGTCTATTATTTGTTGAACCACAAGTGTCTGCCTCACCTGCAGGGAGTCCAGAAGCGTGCTCTTAGACTGAAAAGAAAAATTTATATGTTGCAGGGGTCCATTTTGTACAAGAGAAATCATGAAGGCATTTACTTGAGATGCCTTGGTAAGGAAGAAGTAGACTGAGTCTTAAAAGAGTTTCATGACAAATTTGGCATTGGCCGTGGATCCAGTCCTTCCACTGCACATCAAATATTGAGAGTGGGATATTATTGGCCAGCTGTCTTCAAAGATGCTCATTTCCACGTTCGTTCATATCGCACATGTCAAACAGCCGCCACCAAGGAGAAGAATGTTGTTGTCCCACTGCAGTCTGTGTTAGAGGTAAGGTTGTTCGCACAATGGGGCCTCGATTTCATCGGTCTGGTAAGCCCTCCATCATCTGCGGGACACAGGTACATTCTTACCACTACTGATTACTGCACTAGATGGAAAGAAGCAGGCGTATGTAAGCAATGCACAAATGAGGTAGTTACTAACTTTTTGGAAAGTTTCATTTTAAATCGCTTTGGTTGTCCTTATGCATTGGTGTGTGACAATGGACATGTATTTGCTTCATTAAAATTTGCTAGTTGGGCCTTCAATTACGGGATTTCCCTTAAGTTTTCATCTAATTACTACCCCCAAGGCAATGGCCTAGCTGAATCTACAAACAAGAACCTGATCACAGTAATTAAGAAACTGCTAGATAGGAATCCCAAGGACTGGCATACCTAGCTCCGTTTTTCCCTTTAGGCAGACCATACTCACCACAAGGCTTCCCTTGGCGATTCCCCATTCCATCTTGTTTATGGCCTAGAGCCCATATTTCCTATCCATCTGAAGATTCCCACTCTCCAGTTTATCAACGACTTTTATGAGGGAGGATATCGTAGAGAAGCTCAGTTAGCTGAGCTCTTCCATTTAGAAGAAGTATGAGACTGTGCAATAGAAAAAATTTCCAAACATCAGGGCGTGGTTAAGAGATGGTTTGACTGCCGAGCTAAAATCAAAGCCTTTAAAATTGCAAATTTGGTCATGTATTGGGACAAGGCCCATGAAAAGAAAGGGGGACACAACAAATTCGACAAGCTTTGGGTTGGCCCCTTTCAAATAGCTAAAATTTTGGGAGACAATGCTTTCCGCCTAAAGACCTTAACTGGTGAAGACATCCCGTTGCCAGTCAACGAGCAGCACCTAAAGCATTACTTCCAAGCCTGAGCTCTCTCGAGCTCTTCCTTGTAAATATTTGTATATAGGTTAGGGTAGGTTTCCTTTTTGGTTTTCTTGCGGCTTGTTGTTTCTCATCACTCTGTTTGCCTGTTCCTTGGCTATTTTGTTTCGAAAGGGATGTTCTTCGTTCCCCTCGCGGTGGTCGTGCTCGCTTGACGAACGGTTCGCTTTGTTGTCCATCCTTGGTGTTCTTCGGCTAAACATTCATTCCTGACTATTGGTCTCTAAAAGCTGCCTAGGAATGATTTCCTCATTTGAACTCTGCTTTAGAACTCGACCCTTGGTTGGATCTCTTTACACACATCTCAGATCTCACACAAAACACATATTAATCATTTCTAAAGGATAGTACCATGACTGCTATGACACCCTAGTGAGCGAAAAATCTTAAGTCTTCTCCAGTGACTACTGTGATTCCCAAACCCATAGTAGGCTTCATTGCTTACTCGGTCGAACAAAAGATAAGTGAGAAAATGGACATTGAATGAAATATCAAAACAAAAGAGAAAAGGAATTCTGAAAAACTAAGCGACCGCATGGGTGTGCGGATAACTCTACCAGGGCTATGGACGCCCGTCCGGCAGTAGAGCAATATTTGTGGGATCGCAGCGACAACTCCATCGAGGCTATGGATGCCTAACTGACAGCGGAGCAATGTCCAGGCTACTTTTGGTGTTGGACGGTTTATGTAGCTTGCTTGGTTGGATTAGCAGTCATTAGTCACAGGTCCTGCAGAAAGGAATGAATTCACTACACACACTTCTGAGATGTCCTATAGACTGACCCAAGTAAGGATCCTGTTCTCCTAGTTCACCTTTGGAAGTCCACTCCTGGTCTGCGAAACCAGAGATTCTGGGTCTTGGATGAATTCTTACCCTTAGAACGCTCGAGATTGTTCCCCAGCAGAGTCTCCATTTGTTGTGCCCTCAGCACACACGAAAGCCACATGGGGAAAGGGGCTTGCATTCAAAAGGGACGATCACTGGCTAATGGATGTGTGGAGGCAAAATTTTGACAACCGGAAAGAAAGGTTGGAGAAAATAATGAGTAAGGTGGATCCAAACATCGAATGGATCAAGGAAATTAGGGCAGAATGTGCTTGTTATCTCAAGTTGATGACGGAGTATGACATGCCCGCAATGCAGATGGATCCAGAGAAAATAAAACCTTACTTTCAAAAGAAGATGGAGGATGGAATGTCTAATGAAATAATAGTGGAGTTCATGAGTTTTTTTTCCCATGCCTTCAACCAATCAAAGTTGTTTAAAGATCAGGGCGTAAAGTATGATGAGGACTGGAAGAAGCTTGAAGATAATGCCAAAGAATGGAGCTACCAAATGTTGCGATACAAGATCATTGAGGTAGACAAGCTCCAGCCAGTCATTCTAAAATTCATGGAATATACAGCTTCAGAGAAGCAAGAGGACATCCATGTTATCAATGAAGAGCCCCCAAAGGAGTAGCTACAATAAAAGAGCAATCAGCAAAAGAAAAAAATGCTATAGTGTCGTCACTAAAGGACAAAATAGGGAAGGAGACATAATGTAATTTTAAATTGTAATATATTGGAGGTTCGTGAAACCCTATTTTGTAATGAATCTTGGCCACACAATAAGAATTAATCTTGGCCATTCATTTGACTTTTTGGGCACTATAAATAGGGGTCTCCTCTCATTTGCAAAGGGAGTTGAGTTGTTGTAAAGACATGCTGCTGAAATTTCTAATAAAAATACATTGACTTGGTGCATTTTCTGATTTCTTCGCATGTTTCATGGTTCAATATCCACTGTTAGATGCTTTACTTAGATTTATATTGTTGTTCTAGTTAGATGTATTCTTGCTTTGATAGATTTTAGAAATGTTGTTCCATGGTTGTGAAAATTCCTGCTATGTAGATACCTTCTTAGTCCATACTTTTTGTTGTTTGCTGCTGGTAAATAGCTGTGTAAAGTTAGTTTAGGCTTAAATTCAAAGTTGCTCCACACTTTTATCTTTGTTCATGCATGCATATGGTGAATGAAAGGTGAAATATTTGCAGACCTTAGAAGATAGCACAAATTTCATGAGACTGTGAGATTTATGGTTAAGTGTAATCTTGTTTTAAGGAAGCTATCCATTGCAAGAACTCCATGATTACTGTTCACATTTGGTTGCAGGTCCAGGAACTTTCCATCTTCCCCGCTCTTTTTCCCTTTTTTTTAAGAAATAGCCTATACTAAGGTTCATTGCACATTGTAAAGCCAAATTTGAAGAAACATCGAAGTTTTGGACCGCTATCCGAACCTACAGCAAAATGAAACTTGACCTTCATCTTAGAAACTTCGGATTTGAAGATCTACCTCGTATCCAACTACGTAAGTCTGCCCTGTGATTACCAGCAAAATCACATCAACATCAACTGAGGAGTTCCATGCAAGTCATGACCTGACACCCGAGAGACCTTGGGGAGGTTTTCAACAGCTTGCAGTTGGAGATTTTCTTTCAAGAGAGGTAGTGTACCTATGCATTGCCTGTGTTGAGAAAGTGTACAAGACACCCATCAATAAGCCCCATATCATTCCTCGCAATTCCCATGCGAAGAAGAGCAACCACTTCCTCCATAGTATCATTTTGAAGAGTCGACGTTATACAAATGGTATCACCTACCAATCCACTATGAGGATAGTGAATGAGCCCAGTGATAGCTACATTGACATGATGATGAAATTCAAGCCTCACCAGATGTTCTAATGCTCTTACACCTTAGTCGAAGTGACCAGAGGTCCTGATGACCGTGTACAAAAAAATCTCTAACATGGTGGTATTGTGTACATGTGCCTAGCTCAAAAACGCATCACCCAGGATACTATAAAGTACCTCTTCTTCCACCTCACTCTGTATCACAAAGACTTCTTTCAGTTGATTTGACAGAAGCTTGAAAAATGGATTTCATTCAATCTCCTCCAGAACAATGAAATCATTTGTAGAATTTCCATCACTCTGAGTGCTCACCATGTTGGATGCTTCTGAATGACAAAGAGTGGTAACGTTGGTTAAATTTATAGAAGGTTGGTCGGACATTGGCACTTTTTCTCTTAGATTTGGTGGGATGATATCTTGGTTCAAATTAATGGCTGATTTGAAACCAGCATTAAATCATACCCTTAGTTGGTAGTAAACACGTGCTATAATATGGTGTTCTCCAAAAGATTCATTAATTATTCATTTGTGTGAAAGGTTATTTAGTGGTCGTTGTTGTAAATAAGATCAGTTTTCTTGCCTGATGCCCTTTTATTTTCCAGATTAATTATTTCAATTGATCTTTAGTAGTCTCCAAAAAGAGGATGGAAGACAAGAAGATGCCAGATTTAGTAATGGTTTTAGCATTAGTTTGGTGGAATTGGTTTGCTATATATTAGAAAATGGAGAAGGATATGAGGTAAAATCTCTAGATATACACTCCGTGGTGTTTTTGAGAAGGATTTGGTCACTTATTTCATACTAAAATAATTCATAATCTTTGAGTTGTGAATTTAATGAGATGCTTAGCACACTGATCTTTGTGTTACACGTCCAATAGAGTTATGTCTTCTTTGTGAGATAAGATTTATGGTGTCCATTTATTACAGTATGAGCGTATTTCCTTTAATGAGATAGTCATAGATCTTTTCAATCTGTGTTGATCGTTTATGGTTGTTGTTTACACATTCGTGTTAGTTTCATATTTATGAACTAGCATATGTTGCCTTTCCCATTTCTGGTTAAAATCATACACATGTTTATTTAGTTTAGTTAAATTCATTGCATATCATTCAAGGGAGTTGTACCTACAAAATTCAGAGAAAAGATACAAATGCAATTGTGGTCTTTTCAGAGCTATTAGCAGATTGATACTAGTGCTAAACATGGCTGAGAGTCATCTATTTTGAGCATATTTATCATGAGCCAATTCATTCGCTAACAGATTTTTGGCGACTCCACTGGGGAAATTGAATTGATTGAAAACATTTGACAACATTCATCGCATCATGAGGCAGATGGTACTTCCTCATAATGATGCGTTTCCTATTTTGTAGCTAGATTTAGATTGGATAGGAGTAGAATAAGAAAACATCATTTCACAATTGAATATGCTCGCCTCGAGATACAGGAGGAACGTAACAGATTATATGCAAGTGAATCTTGCCTTGAAAGAAGAGGAAGAGTTGGCCCAACTCCCACCTGAACCTATAGTTGAATGCCCTCCAAGGTTGGTATTCATGTACTACGACAACCCTCCTCATCATCTCGATCATCAACCTAATCAGTTGTTCCATCATCCATGGGGTCCGCCCCTTCCTCAACCTTGGAATCCACCTCTGGCTCATCCACCATCCAGAAATTAACTCAATAATTTCCTTTCCCATTTTTTTTACTCCCTTGTGATTTGGAAACTTTGATCATCCATGGTCTTGAATCTTTGGTATAATCACATTGGCCCTCTTTCCTTGTCACAATATCATGACTTACCCAATGGTTCTTGAAAAAAAATTCCTAAATTTTCTGGTCAAGATGCACAAGACCCTAAAGAACACATCCTGGCTATAACTGCAATAAGTAGAGTTTTGGGAATTCAAGAAGAAGATGTTTTTGTGAGAATATTTATCAATAGTTTAATTGAGAAGGCAAAAGAGTGGTACAAGGGACTTGGAAAGGGAAGCATTACGGGATGGAATATTCTTAAAACAAAGTTTCTCCAACGTTATAAAATTCCAATCAACATCGCAGCCACCCTGCAACTTTTTTTCAAATCATGAAGGATAAGGCCAAAACAATGAGGGATTTTGTATACCATTTCAATCAGTTGCTTCAACGAATTCCTATTCCAGAAAGACCTGGTGAGGAGATCCAGTTTCACATATTTATTTTTTCTCTAGATCCTGATATTCAATTGATCCCCAAAAGAGATAAAATTCAAGGAATTGAAAGAGATCAATTAGAAGCAATAAGTGTTGAGGATGATTTTATAATTGTGACAAAGTGGAAACTAGGTGATAGTGTGAAGCTTGAAGTCAATTGCAATCTATCCTCTGAATTCTTGATTAAATTTCATGAAGAGGTAAAATCTCCTCGCCTGACCACTGAAGATATTAATCTGACAATTTTTTATAACATGCAGCAGTTTAATGAAGAATGAGACCAACATTGCAATGATCAAGCCTTCATTTTATATACTTTGTTTGAGGTTGAAAGTGATCTTATTTCATCTAGTGATGATGAAGGTGATACGCCACAAAAGAAAACACCAATCATCTCTCCCTTTCACATCAAGAATAAGTCTTTCTCTTATGAGGCTGATTTAAAGGATCTGGTGTCAAATTCCCTTTTCATCCCTGAATGCAAAGTTTTCTCCTTCGAAGAAGTGGCGGATGAGACTACATGCTTTCATATGGAGGAAAATGGAGGTATCGCATAAGGTACTTCCTAGGAAAAGATGAAATGGTCAATTAATCCTAACCCTCTTTTCATTTTTGATGAATTTGAAATATATTATAACCCTCTCTTTACAAATTTAATCATTGATCAATCTACGTATGAGGATGAATATTGTGTATCAACGGTTGAAAATGGTCACAATCAAGGAAATGTCAGGGGAACGTCTAGTCCTTTATTGAAGGAAGGTGAGAATTTCCAAATTGATGCATAGTAAGAGGTTAGAAGTGAATCAATTTTTGCTTTGTCTCAGTTTATAAAGGTAATCATCTCTCATGAAAATAACTTGATAGAGGAAAGGTGTAATGAAGTTAAAAAAAATATTGTTCCCAATGATGGCTTTTCAAAAGGAGGAATGTCTGAGAGATGTAATGTTGGGGAGGAATTTAGAACTCATAATTTTGTATCAGAATTAGATAACCTAGATTGATGAGCCACGACTATAGAAAGTGGTTAATAAAGGATGGTCTAATACCGAAAAAATTGCAACAAGATGAAATTTTTGATGAGAAATGGCTTTTCGGAGGATTGTTTGGTAGCAGTTGTGGAGTACTCTACACTTACGTCGGGGTATTCTTATTCTTCGACTTGCTTCGAAGGCTTTATGCCAAGGTGGGGCTTTTAAGGAATGGTTCATTCTTCTCTCAACCGATGTGTGGGTTCATATGAGTTTTCTTTTCTTTTTCCCTCCGGCAGGTTTTTCCTGCCTTATAAATAGCCAAATTTTGGTTTAATGGTTTTTGGTTTGTTTTTTAGTTTTGGTATCCTTCTCGTTTCAACTTTTTTCCCAATAGAAAGGACTAATCATACATGTTGGGTTATTTGTGTCCTTTGCAGTCCTTTTCCCCAATCAGAGCCATTGTTACTTATAAACATGACCCTTCCCTTTTTCAGCTATCTTGCCTTATGTGCCTTAGTAATTTTATTTAAATTCGTGTTTAGGCGGTGTTTTGTTGTACATCTCGAACTCGGGCAAGGTTTTCATTAGTTTCTCTAACCACCTGCTTTACCACATGTATTGTTATTTCTTTGGCTAGGCGGTGTTTTATGACTTTATCCTAACCCACCATTTCCTTAAAAAGGGGCTATATGTTTGTGAATAACCCGCGTGATGAGTTGTCATATGTCAAAAGTTACCCAGTAGCTTACCCCAAAAGTTATATTTGTGGGTGGTATTCTTTTAATTGTTTGGAACCCAAGTGGTATTTTATTAGGTTACATGAACTACTTGTTTTTCCGCCCAGAAGCTTTTCAATAATTGATGGAATGACAATGAGTTTGATTCATAAAACCAGTGCATTATGCAGAGAAAGAAACCAACATTTTCATATATGATATGAACAAGAGTAAACAAATCCATCTATACAAGAGTACAGAGATATTAAAATGATATTTTATTATATATGTGTGTACATATTTACATTACATCGGCACTACAAAATTGTTCGATTCTATTACCAAGTAGATATCAATAACAAAAGGAAGAAGGGGGACATTCTTGTTCAAACACATAGAAAAAACATTAGGACTCAAATTCCCTCAACCACAATCTGGAGGTGTTCAAGTTGAGCAAGGGATAGCAGGTTATCATGTGATTGCAGGAATTGGGAAAAGAGCCCCATATCATTCCTCACAATTCCCACATGAAGAAGAGCAACCACTTCCTCCACGGTCTCATTTTGAAGAGTCGGCCATATACAAATGGCTTCACCTACGAGTCCACTCCAAGGATAGTGACAAAGCCCAGTGATAGCTACATTAACATGATGATGAAATTCAGGCCTCACCAGACATTCTAATGCTCTTACACCCTAGTCGCGGCAACCAGAGGTCCTGATGACTATGTACATTGAACGCTCTAACATGGTGGTATTATGTACATGTACCTGGCTCAGAAACACTTCACCCAGGATACTACGAAGCACATCTTCTTCCACCTCGCTCTATATTACAAAGAATTCTTTCAGTTGATCCTACAGATGCCTAAACAATGGACTACATTCAATCTCCTCCAAAATAATGAAATCATTTGCAGAATCACCATCACTCTGAGTGCTCGTGATGTTGGATACTTCTAAATGATGAAGAGTGGTAACGTTGGTTGAATTTATAAAAGGTTGGTTAGACATTGGCACTTTTCTCTTAGATTTGGTAGGATGATAACTTGGTTTGAATTAATGGTTGATTTGAAACCAACATTAAATCATACCCTTAGTTGGCGGTAAACACGTGTTATCATATGGTGTTCTAAAAAAGCTTCATTAATTATTCGTTTGTGCGAAAGGTTATTCAACGGCCGTTAGCGTAAATAATATCATTTTTCTTTCCTGGTGCCCTCTCATTTTCTAGAATAACTATTTCGATTGATCTTTAGTAGTCTCCAAAAAGACAATGGAAGACAAGAAGATGCCAGATTTAGTAACGGTTTAAGCATTAGTTTGGTGGAATTGGTTTGCTATATATTAGAAAATGGAGAAGGAGATGAGGTCAGATCTCCAAATATACACTTTGTGGTGTTTTCGATAGGGATTTGGTCATTTATTTCATGTTGTAATAATTCATAATCTTTGAGTTATGAATTTAATGAGATGCCTAGTATGTTGATCTTTGGGTTACGCGTGCAATATAGTTATGTCTTCTTTGTGAGATAAGCTTTATGGTGTCCATTTATTATAGTATGATCTTATTTCCTTTAATGAGATAGTCATAGATCTTTTCAATCTTTATGTTGATCATTTATGGTTGTTGTTTACGCATTCACGTTAGTTTCATATTTATGAACTAGCGTTTGTTTCCTTTCTTGCTTTTTGGTTAAAAGCATACACATGTTTATTTAGTTTAGCTAGATTCATTACATATCATTCAAGGGAGTTGTACCTCCAAAATTCAGAGAAAAGTCACAAATGCAATTGTGGTCTTTTCATCTAGTTGTTAACAGATTGATACTAGTGCTAAACAGGGATAAGAGTCATCTATTTTCAGCATATTTATCATGAGCCAATTCATTCACTAATAATGTTAATCAAGGATTAATGTGGATCTGAATGTTTGTGAGTGTAATGAAGTTTTAAGGTACAACTTATTCACCCTCCTCTCAATTGTCTTGTGCATTCAAAAATTGGTATCAGAGAAAGGTTCTTGGAAGAAATCTTAACTGCTTGAGATTCATCTTGGATGGCACACGAGAAAGAGATTCCCATGTTTGATGGAATGGACTGTGCATTCTGGAAGACAAGGATGGAAGGATTTATGAACTTTATATGGGATTTGATGTCTAGAAGTTAGTTAAAGATGTATATACTATGCCTACAAATGGCCTGAGAACTAATGATGAGGTCAAGGCCTATGAAAGCAATGGTAAAGCAAGGTATACTCTCTTAAGTGGTCTTACTAATTCTAAATTAATGAAAGTGATGAGTCTGAAAACTACTCGAGATATTTGGGTAAAGTTAGAAAGCATTTATGAAGGAGATGATAAGGTCAAAGAAGCTAAGATGCAGATTTGAAGATCATGCTTGAGAACCTATGGATGTTTGAAGATGAAAATGTTACAAGCTATATGCAGAGGGTAGATGAAGTTTCCAGCTCCATCAGAGGTCTTAGTGGGGAACTCAAAGAACCAGAAGTGGTAAAGAAAATTCTCAAAACTCTTCCTAAATCTTATAGCCATAAAAAATTTCTATTGAGGAATTTCAAAATTTAAATCAATATACTAGAGATCAGTTGTATGGTTGTTTAACTGCTTTTGAGATGAGATAATTTGGTATAAATTGTGGTGCAAAAGTTGAGATTGCTTTTAAGGCTAGAAAATTAGAGGAGATCAAGGAATTAGGTCAGGAGAATCTTGATGATGTAGAAGCTAACTTTGTAAGGATAATGAAGAAGGGTATTGGTAAGTACAGTGGTAAGTTTCCTTTCAAATGTTTCATTTGTGGAAAAATAGGTCATTATGCTTCAAGATGTCCAAACAGAGCTTTGAATAACAAAAATAAGGAGAACAAAGGTAAGATGATTAATAAAAGTTATTATTTTAGAGAAGATGCAAGTATTTCTGATGATGAATCTAATTATGGAGATGATGGTGGTGAATGCTTGTTCATGGCTTTAAAAGATGAATCTATTTCTGCTAACTCTGAGAGATGTGTGAAGGAATTTCCTCCAAAGACAAAGGATAAGACTGAAGGTACTTTGGTATCTGCTTTTCATGCTAGATAGGAGAAGAACTATTGGATCATTGATAGTGGATGCTCTAATCATATGACCGGTGACAAGAGTAAGTTAGTTAAACTTGAAAAATATGGAGGATGTGTTGGATTTGGTGATGATACATCTGCTAAGATATGTGGAAAAGGTTATATCAATTTTGATGAAAAGCATAATACTAATGATGTCTATTGTGTTAAGGGTTTAAGGCACAACCTCTTGAGTGTTGGAAAAATGTGTAGCAAAGGATAAAATATTATGTTTTAGGATGATGGATGTGAGATCAGAAAAGGTTCCAAAACTGTGGTTGCTACTAGAAGAAGGACAAATGGAAATGCTTATTAACTCAAGGGTTTTAATGGTCATTGCTTTATGACTCGAATTAATGAAATTTGGTTATGGCATAGGAGGATGTGTCACATCAATTTTTATAACCTAGTAAGAATCAGTTATGTTCAAGTTGTGAGAGATCTGCCAAAGATACTCAACCCATTTTGGATTCTATCCCTAAAGCTACCATACCAATGACAACCTTAAAATCACCCATTTTTATGGATATTGAGACTATTGTTGCACATGTTCCCAAAGAAAAACTAAAACAAATAGAAAAATATCTAGGACTTTGAGATTATGTGAGTACTGAATATCTCATTGGTATAGTGGTACCTATAATAGATAACATGAGAAAATTGATTAGTGATTCTCAAGGATTAGAGGTTTTGTGTAGCCTAGCCCATATAGTTGATGCTAATGTACCTTATACCTATAATGGCTAGTTGCACTCAAGCTTTGGGACACACTCAAATTCAAGGAGGAAATATAGTCACCCTCCCTACAATTATAGCCTCTATCCCTACATACACAAATCCAACTATCGCTTCAATGATACAATAAAGCATTGGCATAACTCCAACATTAGTCCTTTCCACTGGAAATCCTTATGGTTTTGGGTCCTCACATGACACCTCAAGTTTCATCCCCTCTCATAAATTTGCAACATAGCAGTCAACCAAGCACATACATAATCCCACCATATTCACCACATTCCAAAAACATGTCAACTAATGATTCAATTATTAACCAAATTTTGTAGAAAGTAACCTCACTTCAACAACAAATCTCAACATTAAACCAAAACGAAAATGGAAAACTATTGTAATATGTTAAAAGAAGCCCATTGTCACTTGAAATATTGAAAACACCGATGCCAAAAAACATAGAGATACCCCGATTTAACAAGTAAATGGTAAAGGAGACCCTAGCAATCATATATCGGCATATACGGCCTTGTGTAGTGACTTAATTTTTGAAGATAAACTCCTGGCTAAGCTCTTTCCTAGGTCATTGAAAGACATGGCCTCAGAATGGTTTTTTTCATTGTTGAATAACTCAATCCACTCTTTCAATGAACCTTTTGATGCATTCCTCCAACATTTCCAAGTAAACATTGGACCTAAAATTACATTAACCGATTTAGTGTGATGCAAACAAAAGCAAAATTAAAAGGTCATACACTTTATAGGGCACTATAAGTTTCTTCATTCATAAATCGATCTTACTCTTCCTAAAGTGGATGTTTAAAGAGTGTTCATTGAAAACTTACAACCTGACATAAGGGATACAATCTTGTTGATGAAATATCCACCTTTATACATTTGTGTAGGCCCTTCATGATTATCAGAATTCGGTTAGTTAGTATGAAGAAACATCTTCATCAAATCCTACTGGGAAATCAGAGTCTGTACCTCAAAACAACTATCAACCATTCAAGAATAAAAATGAGAACTTTATCAAGTTACATACACTTCAAACAACCAACCACATTGAACCTCAAGTTTTTTCCATAAGTTAGACCTCGTACCAATTTAGATCGTGAGATAGATAATTTACCCAATTACCCAATACCCTCCATTTGATCGTGTTGCAACTTTTAAACAAGAACTTGATCCATTTTCCTCTTATTAGACATGTGGACACAACTAAACCTCTACCTCCAAGTTACAATCCAAATACCTTTTGTCTGTTGGAAACTTGCAGCCAATTAAAGACAATTTCCACATAACCCAAAATGAAATCTATGCATTTAAGTATTCAGAATCCACATGCAAGAGAATAGACAACATACCCATGAAAATATGACACAAGATATACCCTGGGAAAACCCTCAAGAGGGAAAAAACCCAACCTCCAAAAGCATCCATCTCTCATGTATTATTCAGCAATAAATATTACAATACATCTTCTGAGTCTCCATGAACACCATTGAAGCAACAAGCCCTCACCAAGCAATCTGTGTAAACAAGCATGCAACCACACATCATGTGCCATGCTTCAAACCCTCACAAATGCTAACCAGAGCTAACATGCAAAATTGTATCTCTCAATAACTACCTTTGTGGGTGCTTTTATAGAAGCAAGCTCCCACAAAACCACTAAGTGGTATTACACAAAACCATGTGACTAAAACCATGAGATTACAAACCATGTCCCCTTATTTAATATTGGGTACTTTATTTATTTATTTTCCCCAATATTAAATAATTACATTTTAGCAACTTAACTTATGTCCCAATGTTACATGCAACATTAAGTGCCCCCAAGAATAATTAAATTAAATACATTATTGCAAGGTGTGCAACACACCTTTTCCTAACATTGTCAATATCATCGAACAAGTGGACATGATACAAAGTGATGCATGCATCTTAAACATCAATTGCAATACCTCGTCGATTCTAATCACATATAGTTGGGCGATGTTAATGATCAAGGAAACAAATATGTTTCCCCACCTAATCAAAACTTGCATATTTTTACCAATCCAATGTCAAACCATTTTCCCAACTTTGTGCAAGCTTGTGATGTTTAGAATGATGAGATGAATGTTGATTAGAATGATGACATGAATGATGATAACAATGATAATAAGAGTTATGATGAGGATGGCATACAAGATATAGTCACTCTCATAGGCGTTCAACCTCATAAGGGCCAAACCACTTTGTTACCTGACATTGCTTATAACTATATTGATGCATTCGTACATGCACCTAATGGTCCTCTCTATATTGCCAGACCTATTAATGAAAAGCCTACAACTAGGATACTCATTGATCTTGTGTGTTTAGAGAATGTGATCACCAAGGAATTCTTGTTTGTGCATGAACTTTATCAAGATTCTTATGAACAATCAAAAACATGGTTGAAAACTCATGATGGTTTTGCTTGCCCTACAATAGGTTTGATCACTCTTCCTCTTAAGGTTGAACAGTTGAAAAAATTATATGTATCATTCTCCATCATCCCAATGTCGGAACAATTTCATGTGAAGTTAGGCTACCCATGGTACACTCCATGAACGTTGTCTCATCTATCATTCACAAGTGTATAAGGTTCCCATTTAAAAATGAGATATTTATAGTGCATCATAGTAGTTTTAATCCTTTGTACTCCTTTGGGAATTTTTCATTAGATTTATTTTGGCCTCAACCTATGGAACCTATTAAGCCTCATGAGGATTTATTTTTCAAGTCATACCAAAATTTTAAGGCAAAGCGCATAACAGAGTTATCCCTTACCAATATCCCTAAAAATAATAAGACTATGGTTGTTCCTCCTCCTCCACCATTTGTGGATGAAGCCATGCTCGAAGCAAAGACCCTTCCAAGTAACCAAGGTAAATATGTCGTAGTTCCTCTACCCATATCGTATAAAAGACCAAGACATAATTGAATGATTCCTTTTGTGCCTCCAAAGGTAAAAACAAGTGTATAGACCTAAAGAGATAGCACTTTCCCAACCCCCAATGGTTCCTTCAGTCCTCTCTTAAGGGAATAAAAGAAACCAATGGTCGAGAAACTTGCTCCTACCGTGTCACAAATTGAAAACCATGCAAGAATAAACTGAAATGCTAAAGAGAGTAGGCATGGACATCATGCTATTGCTCATCAATTGGAGAAAAATAATAAAATAGTATATGAAAATAAAAAACCTATACAAAAAACTCAAGAAGAATTAGAACTTTCACCAAAACAAGACATGGAACTAAAGCAAGAAGTGAAACAAGAACATACAACTGCTATTTTTATAAAGCCTCCTATTGTGATTAACTTGGATGATGAAGATGAGATTGCTAAAATTGATGAGCAAGTGCATACTGAGCTTAATGTTTTGTTTTCAAAGTCTATGGATTTAGATGGGGGAAACTGTGATGATACTCTTGATGAGAATTACCCACAACGTGTTGAATCTAGTGATGCTCCTAGTATGACACTCACTATGTTCCCTTTATCTAGTTGTCCCCCTTCCCTATATGATGAAAAAGATTGGGATGCAAATGACCTTCTTTAGGTTAGCTCGTATATGCGATGCTCCTTTATGTTTGTTTCATGTGTTCTTTGTGTTTACTTGCATGTGATGTGATCTTTCATTTTGTGCTACTTGATGTGTCTTTGTGTTTGTGAGTTTTCTTTAGATGACTGTTGTAGCTCCATTGGCACAAGGATACAAAGGAAATAAACCTGTCGCAACATTCTTATATTTATATCTCCATTCTTCTATATGTCATAAACTTTGTCTTTTATTTTTTTTTCTTGTGTTTTCCTTTTGGGGACAATGCAAGGCATCGAAACATTTATGTCTCTTCCATATTGACCCAAAAGTTTTTTTGTCTTCTTTCTATGTGTCATTCCTCCATTGTATTTGTTGTTCCACAAGTATTTGGGGAACGATGTCAGTTTCGAGCTCTATTATATCACTGTAGCAAAGACGTAAACTAACCTTAGATTCGTGGATCCCTTATGTGTTCATATTCTATGTTGTCTGTTGCATTACATTTGGGGACAACCCCTTATCATGATGTAGCTTTATTTGGAAACATATCATTGACATAGGGTTTTCCAAATAAGCTCTTGTGACCTTTTATCACATGACATTTATTATTTTCTACCTTAAAGTAATTGCTCACAGCATGGTGTTTAGCAATTTCTTTAAGGTGGGGGCATACATTTGGTATTATTTGCTTCACTTTGTTCACACACGTTGGACTTAGTGGTGCATTGAAATTGGAATTTTTTCTTCACTTTGTTCATAGGCATTAAACTTAGTGATGTGTTGGTATAGCAACTTGATCATTTTTGTAGCACCTTATCAAAGTTATCAGGGAGTATAACTCTTGGTATGGTTGACATGGGTGCACTCCTAGTGAATATCATACTTCACTAGACCTAATGTGTTTCTCATTTGTCTACTTTTTCATGGGTATACACCTAGTGAATAGTGGACTTCACTAGACCTAGTGTGTTTCTCATTTGTGTTTGGGGACTCACCTAGTGAATATCAAACTTTGCTATGGTGTGTCACAAATTCCTTTGGTGTGGATCCTAACATAACATAACTTTCTAGTCTATGACTATCCATACCCTCCTTTTGCATTTCATTGTGACATCATGTATGTTTGTGTATGTTGTCTTGTTGCATTTCATACATGTGTGTTCCTTTGTGCTTATGTTGGTTTTCCATGGGATCTTGGATCCTAGGGGCTTATGTACTCCCCCTTGATCCTTAGTCATCCTATTTTTTCAACATTTAGACAATCGAACCCCTCTTGACATATATTTCCTACTTTAGTGTGAGTCTGAGTGTAAGTTCATACTCTCACTAAAGTGGGGGCTAAATGTAGCATTGTAAATTGTCACCCTTGACAATTTCACACTATTTTTTGTCCCCCCAAATTATTGAGCCTAATTAAGTCCCTAATTTTCTAAATTATATATTTTATAGCCTATTTTATCGTTTTCCAAAAAATGGAAAGCATTAAACAAATGCATTAATTTAATTTTTTGCCCCTAAAACCCTAAGTCCTAGAAAATAGGGCCATGACTAGGAAGCCCTTGGGCATCCAAGTCCTATTTTTTTGGGATCCAAATTTGAACATGACAATGTCGACATTTTAGCATTCAAAATTCAAAAATTTGTAAATGTCAACTATTGGAATCTAGTTTGCAAAAAATTGAATACATGCTTATAAATACCTAGTTATTGCATCATTTGAAATCTAACAAGAAGCAAGAGGTGAAAAATATTTTCAAGAGCACTATCAAGCGAGTCAAGAGTTGCATTTCAAAGCTTTATTATAGCAATTCAAGATCTAAGCATCATGTCAAATCCTATGTGAGTTCATGTATGTTTATGTTGTCATTTTTTGTGAAGGATAGCCCTTGTTGTAGGTCTCCAAGAAATTCAAGAATTCAAGCAAGCAAGATCCAAGACCTTGAAGTAATGTGCATGACTTTAGTCCTTCAAGGAAGCCATTGAAGGGTGGTGAGTTGCAGCACTTTTTGATTTCATCATTCCTTCCTATCATTTATCCATTTAACATTGACATTGCCATTGTGGAAGTGGAAACACTAACACGTGGTTTGAATAAGGCAAGCCCCTAAATGGCACAACATTTCTTCTTTGTGTGAATGTGTAGATTTCAGGTTTTGAGAGGATTGAAAAGAGTTTGAAGATCATTTATCCAAATTGTTGCATTCAAAACCCCACACCTTGTCAACTCACGAAAACTCGCCTACAAAATTACCTGACAATGTTTCGACAAGTTTGCAGGTGGAAACAGAGATCTCAGACCTGGCATCAGAGGATTGAAAAATTGGAGGACACCCCTACAAGGACTCGGATGCCCTTGGGTAACTCTTTCCTCCTATATAAACCAACATCAAACTTTGAGGACAGACATGTATTGTTTTGCCCTTCCCAAATTTGCCCGCAATTCTCTACTTCAGTTTGTTAATTATCAATAGCTTGCATTTTTCATATTAGGTCACATAGTCTAATTAGGTTCATCAATGCAAATCAAGTACAATTCATTCCAAGACCCTAAAAGATGCAGATCTGAGTTTGATTGGATCACCTTCATGATTGAAAGTCAATCTAAACACCTTGTTGATCTCCATCTTAATGAAACATTAGAAAAAAACACTCACAATACATCAAAATACCCAAAATTTGAATCCTAGGTTTTACAAATAAGAACTAGGATTCTCTTTTTCTTTGTTTCACCTTGTAAATAGATTAGATTCATCTAAAAATCTCTATTGAAAACACAAAATTAAAAATAATATTATATATTGCACATTTGAAAAGTCATCTAGAAGTTGTTATTTGTAAGGAGCAAATTAATTCACATTTCAAATTGGAAAAATACTAAAAATAAAAAAAGTAGGTAAAAACTCTCTTTTGTGCATTTTAGAAGAATACATTTAGTTTTTGATATTAGGGAAAAGCAGATTTTGAAGGGATCCGTAACCCTTTACAACAAGAAAAGCCAGGCTGCAGAAAGGACAGCCTGCAGCCAACAAAAAAGCCAGCACCCAAACAAAACCCATCAAGATTTACAATTAGCACTTTTCTTGTGGGAGCGAAGAGTCATGTCGAAAGAAGGTCGTGAAGATTTATCTTTTTTACCCTTGACAGTAATCCATCCTTCTTCCACCTGCGCAGCCATACTATGCCACACCTTCTTAATATTTTCATGATGATGAAAGCCAGCAACCATACACTTGGGGTTGTCCTCATGACTACTTTGTAAAGATAGAGACTTATCAGAAAAGTTGTCGGGATGAACAACCGAGGCGCTTTCACTCGGAGAGGCAGCCAATGGCTCAATAGGGGTTGCCTTAACAACCTCACCAATAGAGACGACCGAAGGGGGGGTTCCAAGGTCCTGTGGTTCCGAAACAACCACCTCATAAAAACTCCTGTTATGATCAGCATTCTTCTCAACAGTATAATGTTGTTGAGAAGCACCTTTCCACCAAGTTGATGTCTTAGTATTTTTCTCAAATCCACAATGTGCAGTAGCGTGTCCAGTTTTGAAGCATCTCCTACACCGAAAAGGAATTCCTTCATAATCCAAAGATTGGATCCAAGAGCCTTTAGAATATTTGAGTAAGATCTCAGCAGGTAACCCTTTTGAAACATTTAAATCGACCAATATGCGAGCAAAGGTGGAATGAAGAATGTCACAAGATTCATCATCCACCATCAAAAAATCTCCAAGAGCATCACCCACTTCCTCCAAAAGAGAGTCATTCCAAAGATGAAGGGGGAGATTAGGTAATCGAACCCAAATTGGGAATTTGTTAAAAGTTTCAGAAACTGGGTTGAAATCAGAATGCCAAGGTTTGACCATCAGCAAAAATCATTCAAGAATGTCAGAAGAATGCATTTAGTTAGAATCATTCAAAACATTTAGAAAAGAAAAGGAGAAAGATAAAAAAAAATCTCAATACCATCACAAGGCACCTAACAAATATTCAAATCAAAAAAAGTGAGCATTTAAACAAAGCAAACAAACTCATCAAACATCAATCTTATTTATCTTTTATCTCTCAATTGGCTTTTCATGCCAAATATTTTCAAGGATTAAGGAAAATTTAATTGAGTTGGCTTTGGATGAAATACAAGAAAATGTACCCCTTCTCAAATAAGGGAAGAGTCTTGCTTAAGAGAGAAAGCCTTTTGGACAAAGTTCATTAGACTTATTGACACCCATCTCATAGTAATAACACTCCAACAAGCCACATAATAATGTTAAATCATATCAATGGTTGAACATCCAATCACAAAAAATCAACACAATAATCCTACATCTATCCCTCTTTCCTAATTAAGTGAACGAGCCTAGTGGGGCGATTCATATCAATGATAACTCTATTACTCACCAAACTCCCCAAGTTCAAGAAAATGGTAGTTATTTCAACTTTCCATTGCTTGATTAGATGTTTCCATAAGAGCAATAGTAGTTGGATTTAGGTCATTAGCACTTGGTGTAATGAAATGCAGTATTTTGAGTCCACATCATCACTTTTGGGGTGAGGGAGGTTTAAAGCATCACAAAACCATAGACAAGTGAGCAGAAAGTCAAGGATACCTTTTGAACAATTTGCAATTCCTTAAAGGAGTGTTTGGATATCAATTCCAATCGATCCACCAAGATTTAATACATCGAATCCCAACCTTATGCAACATTTTTAGAGGCACAAACTCCATAATAATTTGACAAGATTAATTATTTTTATTGTCTAACATATATTTAACTTTTAATTCTAATCAAGATAGTCAATTATTAATAACACTAGAGAAGTGATCTCAAATAAAATGAAACCATCACTTAAAAAAATTTAATGCATAAACCCAAAAAACTTTGACGAGAGATCAATCATGACAAGTATGGCTAATTGATAAAGATCCCAATCCTAGAATCGTTTATATTCGAAATAAACCATAACTTGCTGACTTCCCAAACCTTCCATATACTATTTAAAAATTACATCTAATAATTTTTTATTAAATCTTTCCAAAATGTTATGATAAAATATTAAAACCTGCTTAAGTTGTGGGTCCCCTCTCATAGTATCATCATTATTCTTCTAAACAACCCAGATTGCAAATCGTTTACCTCGCCAATCGATGAATCTGAGGCACCTATTGCTTTTGGTACAATCCAACGACTGGTTGAGAAGAAACTTGGATAATGAAATTTGTCCCAATGATGAAAAACTTGGTTTCCTGGTTATGAATAGAGAAACGGCAGTCATTGGGTAATGGTAGCACGTCCGAAGGCATTGTTGCCACTGTCATAATGTGGGAAGGGACAAGGATGGGTGCGTTAACGAGTTTGTGGTAATGAGAGTGAGGATAGGGATGATAAGGGGACGGGAACAACACTGAGAACTGATAAAAGAAGTAAGAAAATTGGAAGTATGTGTCTTAAAAATATTACAGTTGTGAGTAAATGATAAAAACAAATTGAATTCATAGTTGGTATTAATTTTCTACTGTTCATAAAGTCAGAATATTTAGTTTTTGGATTCAACTGTGTGTATTTTTTTGTTGACGTTTGAGATCACACTCAGTGATCTATCATCAGAAAGAGGGGAAAAAAATCATTAAATGAACTTAAATAGCTTGTGTCATGGACAATGTATAAACTCTTTTTAACATAATTTACTTGCCAGTGCCTTCCCATAGGAGCATTTTTATGACTAATTGACATACAATGGCTGAAAACCATTTTACTCATTTACTTCAAAAATTTCTGAAACAAAAAAAACTTGCTTTTAAGTTATATTGGATGAACCCATAACAATCTATCCACTACTTCCTTCAAAACGATTTCGGCATCTAAAAAATTCGAAGAAAAACCAAAATCATGCATGCCCATTTAGTAATGCCAAAACGACCAAATTAGTGAACCATTCAAGCCACTGTCAATCAATGGGAGAAATGACAACATTCCCTCTTGCCCTTCCACTTTCAAGATGCTTGAAGGCCTCCACAACATTTGAAAATGCATATGGGCCTGCTGGATCAATGACAGGCTTTAACTTCTCGCACTCTATGTAGCCTCTTAGCCTCTCCAATTTGTTCCCGCTGGGTGTGAGGAAAAAGAAGGGTTCTATAGGATTAGATGACCCTTTTACAATATCTATAATTAGTCCTTCGTCTTTTGCAAGCACATAAGAATTTTCAGAGTCTCCTGCAATCCCAATCCAGTAAAATTTATAATTAGCAGTGTACCTGAAAGCAATTTACATATATTGTCAGGTTTTAGGCCGTTTATTTGTTAACTTTTGTGAATCCAGTATATGCCATGTGAAATTTTTTGTTTGTGGATTATCCTGACACAAATCTTCTAGGAAAAGGTTCCATTCCTTCTCTACAAGGATAAAGGAAACATATCATAATACAAAACAGTTCAACTTTTTTTTTTAAACTATGATGATAAAAATGTTATAAATATCTGGCTAAGGAGACCATGTTCCTGTAATTATTGTTATGATGAACCAGATTCAAGGCATGTTTAGGTTGCAAGTCCTGAGGGTTATTGTGGGTAATTGTACCCATTACCTAGAATATTTTGATGTTCTAAAGATGTGGCTGTTTTCAATTATGAAGTTAATATTAACATTCAGAAGGGAAGCTTATATCAAATATTGACTGGATACATTGTAATTGATATCGGTGAGATTTTCCCACTGAACTCAAATGCTATTTCCTAAATCAGTTTAATGGAACTCAATCTTGAGCTTGTGGATATGAATTATGGGCAATAAGGACCTGAGCAAAGCACCCACATTCCTTGTTGTTCAAGGTCTGCAATAAATTTGTCATGGTGTCTGCCTGCTATTTTTTTATTTTACATATTTGTTGGCGAAGTGGATGTCAACTAGAAATTAAAGAATAAACTCATTTTCAATGAATTCAAGGTGATCTCCGGCTGAGAAAGGATCAATTGTTTCCACAACATAATAAAAAAAATGGAGAGTAGATTTTTCTGAAAAAAAACCAAAGTTTTGACAATAAAATCTTAAACATCTTTGAGTAATTCATCAAATCAAATCTTACCAAGTTTGTAATGCTCGAAAGAATGGTTGTTTGGAATTACAGAAGTAATGTATTTAAATTCATATGATAAGAGATTGACCTTATGAAGAGGCCATCGACAGTCAAAAAGCTTTGTCGAGAGGTTTGTAGACCAGATTTACACACAGGTAGCCAGATTTTCATTTGCTTGCTAATTATGAGCAAGTCCATTGCCTGCTCACTTTGTCAATTAATTGTTGGGTGATGTCTGGGTGGTTTGGAGTGTTTTACAGTTTATTCACACTGGTTTGAGACAGTAACATAAGTAGTTATACATGACTTTTAGATCACTACATCCATGGGAGCAGCCTGTTTCTATGACTGATTATGTATTTCAGATCTAAATACTTTTACCGTATTGATAATGGATATAGCATGTCTAATAATCTTAGAGCATAGGGAAATAGGGCTCTTGAAGAATACTTTCAAGTGCTATAGTTTACTACTTTTTGAACTGGTGAGGCTTAGGGTTAAAAGACTAAGCTATTCTTAATGGAAGCCAGTCTTCTAAAGTGATCTCTAGAATCTATGCAAGCAACAATATAATCTCTGCAACTTTACTTCGAAAATTTACAAATCTAAATCTGTGGACCTATTGCTTTAGTGTAGTGCAAATCTTCTTACCACCATCATCACTTTTTATAGTAGAGAAAATCTTGATTGATAGAAAAAAGAGAAATCAGAAACCTACCAATGGTGTCACAAACGAAGTCAAACTTCTCTGCTATTTTCTCATAGCTCTCCTTGGTGTAATCGATCACCATATGAGCTCCTAACCTTTTTACAAAGTTTATATTAGAAGTGCTTGCAGTTGTTGCTATATTGGAAGCTCCATATACGTACTTGGCAAGCTGCAACTCCAACAATATTACGAATTAATTGCCTGATTTATTTGTAGAAAAACAATGTTTCCTAAAGGCCAAAACCCATTTTTCATTACCTGAATGGCCAGACTACCCACTACACCATCTCCACCTACAATTAGCACAGTCTGACCCTTTCGAAAATTTACTCTATCAAAAGCTTCTTGGGCAGTTTGGAGAGCTAAAGGCAAGCTAGCTGCTTCTTCAAAGGACATGTTCCCTGGCTTCAAAGCAATAAAACTATCTTCCACCGCTGTGTATTGTGCCAAAGTCCCACACTGTTTCGGAATGCCAGTAGTGAAGTTCTGGATGCTGCCATAAACTTCATCTCCCTTGCTAAACTTGGTGACATCATCTCCTTGATCAACTATAACTCCTGCCATATCACAACCTGGGACAGCCTACAAAACATTACAAATAGGGTCATGAAGTTTATAATTCCTTTGATTGTGATTAGATAGGGCACAAGGACCTCAAAAAAATGACAAAAGAGGGCCATATAAGGCACAAAATATTAGTGGAATGCCAATGGAATTCATGCCTTATGGATCTCACAAATAAATAAATAAACTTGGGGTTAGAATTTAGCCAAATGAAATCATATGTTTTGATCAAATCCGAAAGGTAAAATAAGTTACAGGTTATGGGTGCTTGCAAACTCATCAGCAATGGCGCAATCTTCCAGGTGATATACTCTTTAAGTTTTAAAAAAGGGACAATGTGAAAAATATACTAAATTTGTCAGAGATGGTTGATTTAATGCTTGTCTTCCTATTCTAAACATCCTTCCTGCATTGTAATTTATCACCAGTAACCTTGTTTTTCAAGTCAGAAATAATCTAACTATTTACAAGTAAAAAGTCTTAGAGATCCTGTACTTCTTCGATAAACAAATCTGGCTTAAAGGGCCAATAGAACCTTTCTGTAGCACATAATATGGCCTCTCCTTTAATTCATGATTTCAAAACTAATACAAACTTCACAAGAATTAGAGTTGGGTCTTACAGGCAACTTTGAATCAATGTCTTTTAGCAATCCATTTCGCCTTTTGAAGTCCACAGGATTCAGTGCAGCAGCTTTGACTCTGACAAGAACCTGATTAGCACCCAATTCAGGAATAGGGTATTCACCACACTGCAACACTTCTGCTGGTCCATATTCATTATAAAACCAAGCTTTCTGGATGTCCATATTGTAATCTTGATTCAACTAAGCCACCTGAAACTTATGGCTTAGGTATGGCTTATTTCTGATCCTGCAAAACAACACATTATACAGTAAACACAAAAAGCATTCTACAAATTTAGAAAAAAATGGGCTCTGTTTCTTTGAATACCATGAGCTCCATTTCAAGTAAATGAAGTCATGGACATACTTGTAATGGTGGGAAGATCTCAAAATTTCCAACTGTAATTTATTAGTGAAGATTCTGAAATGTGAAAGGTGGTGGTGAGTGTGGAATATTCCTTGTAAGTGCAGGCTAGTGCTTTTCCAATGAATGTGGGCATGGCCCTAAATGCCATGATGATGTCCACCTTAACCATAGCAACTTTTTCAACACCTACCTGCTTGATTGCTATTGATACTGATGTTGACACGACAAGACTAATTTAAAAATCAAAAAAATATTAAATTTTAATGTCCGTCCCTCTTTTCCCATCAACATCAGCATGGCCATGATTTTGACTTCTGCTACGATCCCAACCGCTCATGGAGCAATCATTCCCCATTACTCTTCAATTACTGTCACCTTCATGGGGTCCTACCCCCACAAAACTTGAGCTCTTTGTATACCATTTAGAGACACTGTACTACCACTCTCCGGAATGATAGACATGGACATAATCAGAGTAATTTGCAGACACCAACGGTAGATATTGGAACGTCGTTTTCCCAAGTAGTTATCTGTTTACTTGGTTTACATGTACAGTCATATTAGGTGTATAATTTTGTGCTAAGAGTTCAAGGATAGAAGGTTATCAAAGGTATGATTTTAATGTCATCTGTTATGGTATGGGAATCTTGTATTCAACATGAAGTCATTTATGTTTACTTTATTTAAAACTATTCAACTTTACTGGCGTATCTCTGTGGTTTTCTTACACCTTTCAATTTTGATTTTTTTAGTTTTATTTTTCAGATTGTATTTGGAACAATGTGCAACCTTTCTCCCCTCCCCCCTCTCTTTTTAACTTGTCTTGCACTGCAACTAACCATCAAAGACATGATTTTAATGTCATCTGTCATGGTATGGGAGTCTTGTATTCAACAAGAAGTCACTTATGTTTACTTTATTTAAAACTATTCAACTTTACTAACGTAGCTCTCTGGTTTTCTTACATCGCTCAATTTTGATTTTTACAGTTTTATTTTTCAGAAATAATATCTTGTGTTTCAAACAATGTGCAATTTTTCTCCCCTCCCGCATCTCTTTTTAACTTGTCTTGCACGTCAATTAACCGTTTTTTTCTCTAACCCTCAATCATAATGATGGACCACAAAGTGTGATTTGAAACATTGATGCAAAATAAATTTGACACCATTAAATCCGAAAACTACATGCATTCAAAACTAAGAATCTTTGAACTTTATATAAAATTATTTTAAAAGAATAAAAAATTATATCTTATATTATTAAATAAGATGTTTTATATTAAAATATTATGTTATATATTTTTTTTTGTTGTTGGTGTAGGAGCCAAAACCATTTATCATTATTAGAAGAGCCAAAACTATTATGTCCTAGTACACAATAACATCACATTGTCGTGGGGTACAAAAACAATATTGCCAAAGGACAATAGAATAAAATGCATGAACCGATCATTAAAGACACAAGTGGAATTACTTTCCCCTAAGGAGAACCTCAATAAAAGGGAAAAGGAAAATGACCCCCAAATTATGGAAACATACACCAAAAAGGACATTTGTAAAATGAAATTCTAAGTAATGAACTACAAAGAGATATGTGGCCTTATGGTGTCCACGTTCTTCTCTCTTTATTTGGCCCTACGCATAGTGAAAGGTTGCCAGGCTACATAGAACATTGTTCCCTTCTTTTCAAAGTTTTAAAAAAGAGGAGAATATCATGTTATTGAGGAGGCCTTAGTGGAAGTTACTCTAGTACTCATAGGGATAGGTAGCCAAGGTTAATAGACAAAGCACACTTTAACTAATAATTAAATGGTAATAATGGTAGTTATAAGTGGTTTTATTGTTTTTTTATAGTTAATTATAAGATTAATTTATATGAGTTTTAGCAGTAGAGATTAGTTTCAATTAGATTATGGTGTTAAAGATATTGTGTAAAGTTTTTAGAATTATTGAAAAAGATTAAAGAATATTAAAAAATTAAAGTTTTGGTTGGTTTTATGTCAAAAAATATGATCAAAGATGGGATTATTCTAGACTAAACCCATCTTGAGAAATTTGAGATAAAATATTTATAATTAAATCTCATTTTTGTAACTAGTAGATATAAAAACGAGTTCAAGAATGATTAAACTTATCATATATAAGTTTCTAGAAACTTTTTTCAAGACAAAATTTATCCCAAATAAAATGGATATTGAGATTGCTCATGCAATATGGAATATAGGATGGATGGCGTGTTCTCTTTTGGATTGCTACTATGATTGGGGCTTTCTATGTCAAACTTTGAGCATACCTTGGTCAAGAAAGCACCTTGGAAACATATGAATAATCAATAATAATTAAAAACATAGTTTGGAAATCTTAAAAAAGAAGGATATATGTATTTGTTTCTATTTCATTATGATCTTGTAAGCTGCTTGTAAAATTGCATTTCTTATATTGATACTAGATTGAACACTCAACTCCATGTGTTTGTGTTTAATTCTTTTTATGTGTTGTTCATTGTTTATTTTCCATGTGTATTATTCAATTCTCTTTATTTCATATAATTCATACAATATGATCTCTCTAGGAAAAATGTGTAGATGTTTCGCACTAAATCTATATATAATTGATTAAATAAGTTGTGAATCAAACACTAGTCTACTTATACTATTTTTTTCTATATGTACATATTCACATCTCTCTCTCTCTCTCTCTCTCTCTCTCTCTCTCTCTCTCTCTCTCTCTCTCTCTCTCTCTCTCTCTCTCTCTCTCTCTCTCTCTCTCTCGGAGTGTGAGTTCTAGTTTTACATATTAAAATTGATTCCTTCTACCATATTGACAAAGATAAGAGGTGAACATATTTTTCTATCATTGTAGCTAGGCAATACTTCCTCAAGGATATAGAACCATCAAGTTAGAGCAACAATGTCAAAAGATATAGTAAACATACAACCCCTAGATTTTGATGGCAAAGAAGAGAGATTTAGAAAGGTAGAGGAAGACGATTAATGCAAGCATCTTCAAATCAATGGGAAATGTTTTACAAGGTGAAAATTATGAAGTCACTTATTAGCAATCTTAAATTATTGGGAAAAATCAATCAATAAATACCAAGGAAATGAGCAATCTCAAGAAAATTCCTACAAGACCCTAACCCAACCAATATTTAAACATGAAGATAAGGTGAACATTATAGCTTATAGAGGAGAAATTTGAAACGCCCCAAAAAACAATGATGTTGGTTTTCAAAACTTAAGCTATATTTAAATTTGCATAATATAACTGAAGCACAATAAATATAATAACTAACTTAAATATTTCTAATCATGATTTCACTTTGTGGAAAATCATTTATATAGATTCTTTATCTTTATGAAATACCACTTTTTCATAATTAATTGAGTTGATTTCAAGAAATTATATTAATTTTTAACATTTTCATCATAAAAAAAAGTATTCAATCAAATGATAATTTCACTATTCGAATAAATAAACATATTACTATCATTTTAAGATGATTGATTTGATGGTTGATTAAATGTTAGATTCCTCTTCTAACTTTTCACATTTTATACTCCAATAATAAAATTGTTCACTTCTACTTTTTTATTAAGATACCAAACCAATTTATTGCTATCCTATGATAAGAATACATACCAAGAAGAAATTTACAGAGACAGTTTCTAACATTGACAGAGGAAAGCTCAAGCCACAAAGCAGCACTCCTACAAAGAAAGAAAGCACTAGCCTTAAATGCCCAATACTATCACCTGTAAGGAAATTATTTACCAGAGATAAAAGAATGAGGTTTTAATCAGTGTGAGGAAGGCAACTGCCTTGTCAAAGAATCCATGTGATTGTCTACCATGGACTATTTTTTGCACTCAGGACAAATTCCATGTGGGGACGAATGAAAGAGAACTTTTTTAATGGAAACTCTCTACTTGGTATTGTTTTATGTGAAGAAAGTGCCAAAAAACAGCATAGAAGAGGAGAACAGAAGGCTGCCAATGGGGAAGAAAGAAAACAAAAACCACCCAATTTCTCTTTCACCTGTCTAACTTGTCGTGGCATTCTAATGGGATTCCTTCTGCCTAAGAGTGTATAAACATATAGAGACATTTTGTGTTTTATTAATGGGAAAAACAAATACTTATGATCGAAGTCAAAGATGCATGATATTTGTTTTTTGTTTTGGTGGAGATGTTTGAGGAATCAAAAGAATTTAGGTTTTTCAGTCTTGAAATTAAAATTAAAAATTAAAAAAGTGGATTGGTTAAAAAGAAAAACTTATAATATAATAGTATTGTATGTTTACACAATAGAATATAATATATAATAATTATACATATGAAAATATATAAATATGTAAAGAAAGACTTATGTAAATATGAAAATATAATTAAAATAAATATATATGTACTACAAATATGCATAAGATTAGTGGGGCTTCTCGCGGGCCGCGGATCTCACCCGCAGGGGACTAGTCTCGCCCTAGCTCGCCTCAAGTACCCAAGGTAAGGGTTGTTGGGCCACTGGGCTAGGTCGTGGGGACACCCCTGCAGTAACAAAAAAAAAAAGATATGTATAAGATTACATATATATAGATAAAAAAATGAACTCATATATATTTATATATTATATTTATATATAATATTTAGCTATATGAGTTAATTTTTATCTATATATGTAATCTTATGCATGTTTGTAGTACATATTATATTTATTTATTATATTTTCATAAGTCTTTCTTTGCATATTTATATATTTTCATATTATGTATAGTTATTATATATTATATTATATTGTGTAAACATACAATAATATTATATTTATATTATAAGTGTGTGTGTATATATATATATATATATATAATATTTAAATATGTTTTCATGCATATGCAAATACACTTATGTATATTAAACATATTTTTGTGTTTTATATAGAATTTTAATATAATATTATATTTACATACTAATATATTATTTCACTATGCCTTCATGCATATGTCAATTCTCTTATGTTTATTAAACTTTCTTTTTGTCATTTGTTGTTGTTAATATATTTATTTATTAGAATTTTTATAATTCTTTCTCTCACCTCATCTCTCCCCCACCCTTTCTTAAGATGGTCTGCACTCCTATTTCACAATTTTTCCTCTTCCTGTGATGGATCACTAAGTGTGATCCAAAACGTCGAAAGAAAAAAAAACACCGTTAAATCCAAAAGCTTACTTTCTAACTTCATGGACCATGGAAAACTCATACCAACTAAAGTTGGAAGTAGTTTAGATATGTATTAAAGAATATATTGCACTAGTTTATTAAAGAACTAGTTACATTTAAGTATAAAATGAAAGTACTTTTGAATTAGTAATCTCTTTCATATCTCAAAATCAAATAACAATTGCTAAAATAAAACTAAAATTTTAGAAGAACAATTAGTCATTCATATAAAATAATTTACATAGTTCAACTCACAATATATTTATTTAACTTCTATTATAATATATGCTCAAAAATCACATCCATTGATACAAACAAACCATGAATACCTAATCCAATAGTAAATTGAGTCACAATTATAATCATTAGAACCATGATATAAAAATACCAATACACAAAGGCGACATGTCAATCCATCATATGTACAATATTGAACCAAATAAAATATAGAATTGCTATGTAACAACACCAATAGTCTCCAACTCTATTGAAACACTAACACTTCCTCCAAGATCCTATTGTGTATAGGGAAAGTATACTAACCCACACATAAAAGGAATTTCTTTCCTCCCCAACCATCAACTTGACTTGAAGAAAACAAATAGATAAGTTAAGCACTAGGAAGTAAGAATTACAAGAATAGTGGTTATCGTATTAAACTTTTTTTTCTTTTTTACACATAAATATACATCCATAACCATGTGCTAAATATCTAACCACCCCATTCCAAATTCACAACACATATCCATATCATAAAGAAAATATAGATACAACTTATTCATTAAAACATGACATGACAACACCACAGTGCACATGTTACATAAATCAAAATTCTACATAATGTGTAAGAGAATATCCAAAGTATAATAAAAATACCATATTAAATAAAATTTGTAACTACACAATAAAAACACCATTTTACTCTATATGTTCTCTTATATCCTGATGATGGATCACGGAGTGTGATCAAAAACGTTGATGCAAAAAATACAACACAATCTAAGCCAGAAACACTCAGCAATAACTACACAATAATTTATAAAAAAACTAAAATGTTATAAAAATTGGGGACACTTAAGAAAAAAATAGATTTCACCATTAAAAATTACATGAAAATTTACCCCCTTAAAAAAATTGTGTTGAAAAAGGACTTTGTACGACCAAGAAAAACCCATTTGAACATAGATTTCCTTACAAAAAAAACTTTAATGGAGAGGGGGTATTGGCCTTGGTGGCATAGTGGAAACATGTGGGTGGATATGGAGTGGCATTATAATGGAAAATGAGCAATGTAGTAGTGATAGAGGAGTAGTGTGGTGGTGTGAAGATGATGAAGGAGTAGTGCAATGGTAGGACATGTAGTGATGTTTTACTAGCCAAGTAGTGACCACTAGTAGTTAACTATTGCTATGCAAAATTTTCTCTCTTAGATTTTATGCCTGTATAGTTGTATGGCCTGCAATTTCTTTTTTAGAATTCTTGTGTCTAAATTTGATAAGATTTATATGGATCTAGGGGTTTTGGGCCTTTAGATGTAATGGTTGGGTTTATTTTCCCCCAAAGTGCTTAAAAAATTTAGATCTTGCAAACACCTCCAAAGTATTTAACCTCTATGGACCTAGCCTATGGTATCCAACTAGGAAAAAATAATAAGCTATATTTACTATTTTGGATGCTCTAGACTTAATAATGCATAAATGGTGGCACTTGACTATGTCTTAACACCAATAATAGATGGAGCTAATAAATATAATTAATCATAGGGGTGTAACTTAGCTAGAACTAGATAAGTGACAATAACAATAAAGTGCACAAGCCATGGGCATGCAACTAATTGACTCACAAATTAGATGTGGAAATTACGTGCATAGGACATGAAAATACAACTAATTGACACAACTAAATAAGTAAGGTTATCCTAACTAGGTGCATATTAATAAATATAGTAATAAATTAAATCTAAAAGTAAAATAATGCTCCAATAATTTGTTATGCATGATTGTGAACTAATGAATATTCTCTTACCTATAGGCAATAATATTTAATTAGATATATGAATTAAGTTAGATGATGATGCAGAGGATATGTATAATGATCCTTATGGTATCTTGATGTATATAATGGATTTTACTATGCTAGATATTTACCAAAAAGTGGGTGTTCTTAGTAGGTTAATGTTTACCTTGGCAAGGAGCCTTAGGATCATGTTAAGAGTGTATTTATATATTTACAAGGGAATTTTTGTTATTGATTATATTATGATGCTTCTAATGATGTAAAAAAAATATTATACATATAGAGATTTGTTAATGTAGATAGAGTACATGACTTGGATAGTTCAAGGTCCATTGGTGACCATGTATTTTCTCTATTTGGTGTTGCTATTAATTGATGAATAAGAGTGTTCATACCTCCCAAGGCTATCAGATGTTTTGTTGTCTCTTTGATGGATGCATATTTTAAAGTGTTCATACCTCCTAAGTATCGAGAGTTGAGAGCTCTCCTTACTTTATCGGGGGACAAATTCTACTACACGTTCATGTTTCGTTGTACTCATGTGGAGGATTCTATTGCCAAGTAATTGGCAATGATTGGTTTCTGAAAATCTCATTGGCATTACCCCATGAAATTGTCTCCATTTTTCTTTCAAATGTAATGGATGTGAAATACATTACAGGCTCTTACCTTCTTCCTTCTTTGTTCTCCTCCTCTCTATCGAAGGCCTTGGAAAATTATTGCCTCTATAATGGCTCTCCTGTTGTTGGTGGTTTCTTGGATTGGAGTTCTATATTCTCTAATTGGGCTATTTCTTCTTTGTGGTAGTTAATGGTGTCAGCTCTTGTTGGAGATAACCCCCATGCCTTCTCTACCCAACTTTCTTGTCTTTGGCCTCATATTGGTGATTCTATTTTCTGCAAAGCTTAGTCTACTTTTAATGCAATTCACTTCCTATTTAGACATGCCATGGATGATCCTCATTCCACTATGTTCTTTCCTCCACTCTTGGATATGACTTATTCTTCTTAAAGTTGTTTTGAATTGTGATTTATATGTATATTTTGATCGTTTTCGTGGCAGATTTTATTTTCTACTCTTTGAAGTGATGTATCTGCTCTATAGAGCCATGCGATGTAAAATATTTTTTGATATATGAATATAATGATATAGTGTCTTCTCCACTTTTACCTATAAAAAAAGTCTCGTTTAAGAAAGGATCACATCATTTGGTATGAGATTCCTATGTGTTTGGTTTTAAAAACCTTAATGGTTATGTTTTGGGATTTTTTGGTGTATGTGTATAATATTTATAGTTGGATATTTTTAAGGATTCTATAAAAATATAGTACACATTTTGTTGGAATCATGACAAAAAATTTGAGATCTAAAATTATGAAATTTAATAATTAAAAATTTGAGGTATTGGGATAAAAAGGAGAAGACCTATTTGTAGAGAGAGATAATTAGATAATTATATTGTTTTTATCAAAACCTATAGGTATGTCTAATAAGGATTATAATAAATTGGATAAGAAAGAAATAAGTATTTGTAATGTCAATAGTTGCATACCCTTGCAATTTCATGTTATGTTTTGGGATTGATTTGGTTTCCATTTCCCCAAGTATATTATAGGGATCATTTTAGCATTAACCTTGGAATTTTCCTTCACTAGATTACCAATTTTTTTATCGCATTCTAATTATTCTCATTGAACTGATACCATGTGTTAAATTTTGAGTAATTTATTCAAGATGTGAATGATATACATATAAATCCACATGACACACTAGCATCTCAAAAAAATTCCAAAAATTGAAATGTTCAATTCTCACCCACTCACCCAGCTTACCCACTGTCACATATTATAGTACATGTCTATCCAAAAAAACACTCTTGCATTCAAATATATCCTTTCTAATTCTAAGGAACCCTTTTTTAAAATCTATCTTTTTAAAATTTATTACTCTCCAACAACAATAACTCTCTCTTGGCTATACTGTATAGAACATACCTTGCTTGTTGCAGCTTTTTGAGGTTATTTATTTTTAGGTCCTCATTGACAACTCTATATGCTCACTTCTCTCTTATACATCTAGTTGGTAATATTATTTCAGTAAGTTGTTGTTATTGTTTGAATAATATTATATCTTTTAATTATCATTTCCTTCTACATATTTATTGATAAATATCTTGGTGATCTATCACCACCCTTTATCCAATCTCGTAGACATTGTATTTTATCAATTATTATAGATCTAGGATTTGGTATTAATATATTTAGTTTGATTTATTATTCTTAGTCTTAAATACACATAGGATAAGATGAAACACTACTAAAATCTCCAATTTTTGCATGAATTCTCATGGTAGTTGAAAGACCAAACTATAGGTGTGATCATACTTGACAAGCCCCCAAGGAACCCCAACCATTTTTAATTTTCTAGCTATAGGTATAGGTATCTTGAAGACTACAACCACATGAGGTTTCATTCTCTTTCCCTCTCTCCCTCTTCCTTTTTCCTTATCACTCCTACTTTCAATTTCAAAGTACATAGATTGAATTGATTTTCAATAAATTCTATGTATCTTGGTTTAACCTAGTTTTTTAGTTATGTTTTCCTTCATTGTATGGCGGTCCTTGCCATTGCTTTAGTCGATGTCCACATGGATGAATTTCATTAGAGAGCACATATTATTTTGCAAACCTTTTAAAGTTGTGCTCATACACTGTACTACCATGTGGGTCCCACTATCTATTTGTTTTCCCAATAGTGTCACACGTGTGGGTTCATGACATAGCTGAGTTGTTAGTATTTTATTAATGGCACATAAATTATTTGCGACATATGTTCTAATTATTCAAGCCTTCCAAATTTCTAATTATGTGATTTTTCCACCACGTGTCTTTTCAACATTTGATCTTTCTTAACCGATATGTGCTACATCATGTGTAGGTGGCAAGATTTCATTCGTAGTCCATTATTTTAGTTCAACGCCATTTCTCAAGCATGCGCTCAAGTGCTATGATTACATGTGGTACTTATCTACTCAACGTGGAACTATGAAGTGGTTCAAGCATTTCCGAATACAAAGAAGGATGCACCACATGTGGCACCTTTATTAGAGTGAATGCCTTTATCCTAGTGCAAGTTCTAAAAGTGCAATATTTTCAAAGGTACACTAATGTGTTCTATTGACATTCATCCTACAAGGTGTTAAAAAAAAGTAGAATAGAGTCTCCATATTAAAGGCCCAATAGTAAGCGTGGGGATGGCCCTATGACTCAAAGGAAACCTTATAGATAACCATTTATCATTGCAGTACACATCCCCTTCACAATGTAATTTAGCCAATGTGATTTCAAATGGGTTTACACTGAGGGAAAGTGATGAAATAGCCATCAACTAAAAAATCTCCCACTACGATCAAGGGTCCACATTCAAAATTGAGAATGGTCACTAGGAGACAGAAGACTTGTAGACTTAACTTATTCAATCCATAATTAGAGAGGATGGATTTATACCACTCCAATAAAGAATTAACTTAATTCCATTGAGTCCTTCATTATAATGCATTGAAGGTAATTTTTTGAGAAGTGTTTTTTAAAGCCACGAATGTATAAATTAGGGTTTCTTAAAATAAAATATTTCTGTTTGTTAATACAAAAGAGTTTTTTTAAATATAAAGAATCAAATCAGGGTTTCCTGAGCTCTATAGAATAATTCTAAAATAAAATTGAGACCTAAATTTAGTTAAAAAAATTTAAACCCTAATTCTTGTAAGTAAACCCTAAAAATAAGTCAAGAACCATCCCAAGTTGCAAAAAATGAAAGAGGGCTAGAAGAAGACATATTAGGTCAATTAGCAAGTTCTTCTAAAAATGCTAAACATGTCTAGGGATCTAGAATTACTTTTAATAGATTAGTGGATAGGGAAAAGCCCGTAAGAGATGTAGGTATTCATATCAAGGTTTGGAATTTGTTTAATTATTATTATAGGAGTATTGTAGCAAGTTGCAAGACCAATCTCAAACATATCGAATCTTGACCTAGGGAGGGTGATAGTACCAAATGTCTTCATTGATGTGGATCTAATTAGGGATATTTCCAAAAGATGTGATCCTCAAACAAGAGAAATACTAAATAAAAAAAATAGTCTTTTGGCAAGGCTAGACAAAGAATATATGTGAGGTGTTCAATTTTAATACAAATGTCAATATCCCCATAGACTTTGGTTCATTATGTAGGGACTATACTAGGGATAAGCATAGTTACAAGGTAGCGTGCCTCCCTCATCATAAAAAATAGATCAAAATAAAATGTTTATAAGGTTTTGTAGAGATGAAGTTGAGCCTTTTAATTGTGAAAAAAATTATGATTATTTAATCAACACATATTATACCCTATGTCAAGTCTTGGTTGTGGATTGCAAGGCACAAATGTCGGTGCATCTGATGATGATGATGGTTGATATATAATATAGACTTAAAAAAGAGCTTTGACTTTGCCACTTTTATAACAAAGGGAATTATTAAGGGTTTGATGGAAGTTAAAGGTGATGATTAAATTATGTATTTCAAGTGGTATTCTCTATTATGACATATTCTCATGTATAGTGGAAAGGAAATATGGACTACCGAAATGCAATTGAAGTTGCATGATGATAAAGGAGTCTCATTGCTAGTATAGAGATGGACATGCATTTGGGACATGAACTACTAGTCTATAAATTATATTGTGTTCAAAGAATGTTTTGTGCAAGTGGTGATGAGAAATTTTGATTTTTCAAATTGTCAACAAGCTGTTTGAGAAAGAAATGAGTTTGTTGAGACCTAAAGATAAGACACCTGAGATAATAATAAATTATAATTGGGGTGACTGGTTCCTCCACTCAAATACTATATTTATTAGAGTATATGGTGCACCATTCCAACCACATGTACTGCCAAGAATTATGCAAAATAGAATTATATTTTTAGGAATCATATGGTAAATCAAAGAAATAGATAAATTTTATTTGAGAACTCACAAGAAAGGATCATTTCTACCATCATCAGCTATATCTTCTTAGTTTATGATTACTAATAAGGAAGGGTTAGAATTATCAATTTTGTTGTTATTGATCAACTCAGGCTAAGGGTAAGTAAATCTAATTTCTACCATGAATTTCGTAGAAATGAGGATGTGATCAAGAATTGTTCCTTTGATGTAGAGGTATAAAGAAGAAAGAATACATGGATCATGATCCTCAAGGGAGAATAAAAAATAAAGAAATTTGATCCAAACTATCTAGGAGCATATAAGGAGATTAAATATCCCATTATTAGAATTTAGAGTATACTTGATAATATGTCTATTATTTACTCTAAATTTCATACACCATCAAGAAGGCTAGTCAAATAGGAACCAAGGCCAATAGATCAAGAATTTGAACAACCTATTTCACAAGGTGAATTGTCAGTAACAATCAATTTCTCCTCCAAGGGTGGTGTTAGAAATACAAGGTGGTGTTCAAGTTTTAGTTGAATATATATTTGATGTTGTAGAATCAAAAGGAGTAGAAGAGAATGTGCCTAATGTTGAGGAGATAAATAAGATTCTTTGTTTTCCACCAAGGTTCTAAATTGATTATCCTCCACATGATAAAATGATAGTTGATCTAAGGGCTAGTGATAATGTGGTAAATGATATAAGAGCCCTATCATGAATTAGGTCCTTGACATATGAAATTTTTGTGAATTCCAAATAATTTAAGGATTTACTGATAAAGAATAAAATTTAATCCTTCCTAAAGAGGATAAATAAAGAATGATAAGAAGCCATAGATGAGGATATGTAACAAATAACCTAAAAAGTTCTTAAGGAAGTTGAATTTCATGCCAATAATATCACTCCATAAGAAGGAAGGAATATTATGCAAGAAAGTGGTTGTCTCTTGCTACTAGGATTGGATATTTCTTCTATTATTTCTTTGGATACCATTACAAGGTAGGATGTTGATGAAGTAATAACATCTAAGGATCAAGCCAAGGATTTATATTTTAGATTTGGATTCAACACCAAGTTTGAAAATTTGGCAATATGGAAAATTGATCCAAAGACCAAGAATCCTCAAGTTGTAAGGGGTGTTAGAGGGATAAAAAGAAATATCATTATTAGGAGACTTACAAATTATACATGTGATTCTCAAGTAGCATCATTGGTAGTGAGCACTTCTCTATTTAGTGAGGCATCAATGAAAAATTTATGGGCTAGCTTTATCAAATCGTAGAAAGACCATATATGGATATTGCATAAATAAATTAAAGTTACACAATTACTTCCTCCTCCTCAAAGCTTAATTTTAAAACTTGCAATCCCTCAATCTATTTTACTTGATAACTTAATTCAGGATAGAGAGACATTATCTTTGAGAATAAAAGAGATAAAAGATAAGTTGAGATAAAATAGGTAATACAAAAAAGAAACTAAAGAGGAAGGCAAGAAAAATATAACCAATATTTTTGATGATTTACTAGGCCCCAAATTAATAAGAATTTTAAGAAAAATAGATAACACTTAGGTAGGCTAAAATAACTTAAGAAATGCATACTCCAGTTAATTGTATAATGAAGCTAATTTGAAGGATATATTAAGTACATGAATTCCTAGAATGTCGAAAATAGAAGAAATACATAAACTGGATAAATTTGAATCAAATTCCCCTATTAAATTAGCAAGTACTAATAAGATTATTGGGGTTACTAGGTGTTGTCTTGAATTACCAAAAAAAATATAAATCAAGCTTAAGAGTAAGTTGAATTCTTTCAAAAAGTTGGAGGCCTTAATACCTAATATTCTTGATGATGAAGGGAATATTAAAATATGCAGTCAATAGAAATCAAACTTACCTAATGTCTTGACATGTTTATGTGCTTCAATTTTTGCAAATGGTGAGGTTGACCCATTTTTTTTGAAAGACAACCTAGATAAATTGATCAATTAGAATCAATCTTGAAAAGTTTCATTAATGAAACTAAAATAACTTTAGATGCACAATATAATGCTCATGTGAATAAGGTGGTAAAAACACTTGAGTTCTAGTAGCCCAAAAATGAAAAGTCATGGTTAGAAAGATTTAATGGATGAATCACATGTTAGGTCAATTTTGTCATCAATTTTTGTCTTCATCAATAGTTCAAGGTTGTAGGTTTTTCAATAGATTCAATGGCCTATTTTGGATCCAAAAGTAATGTCTAGTTGTCTTGTAATGGATTGTTATACCCATTTTATTTCAATAGGATTTTTGGTTGTCAAATGTAACACATGTAACATGTGAAATAGCGCATGAGCTTGCACACTCACAAAATCCATAAAATGGGATATGAGCCTCATTGTAAAGAATCCTATAAATGTAATGTTGGGTGGGATGCTTAATTTGTAATGTGTATTAGGATATATTGTCAATATCTATAAAAAAAAAATAGAAATATATATATTTTAATTGAGGCATATATGAATACATGCTTAATGTGTTATCATCTCTAGCTTTGTAAATTATTACTCATTTTGAATGAAATGATCAAGAACTATTGAGTTCATTGTATTATTTTCTTCCATTATTTATTTTAATTGATTGCTTCTATTTAATGAATGGAGTAAAATCTTTGATGAAAATGCAAAGGATGTTTGTGTTACAAATGGATTAATAACTAGGATCACACTATTATCCCTTAGTTAGTCATGCCATTGCAAGGTGATAGCATTCAATTGACTATTAAAACGTGTGTAGATTGTTGTGAAGAGAAATTTGCATGATTCAAGTACTTTGCAGTCCTAAATAGGCATTGATTTGTTTGAAATACTCCCTCTTAAGTCCCATGAGTGAGCTAAAATGATAAATCAGACTCCAATTCTAAGTTATTTGTAATTATTTTACTCTCATACAAGGACCTGAATGTTTACAAGGATAATTAATGTTTTCTACAAAAAAAATTGTAAATGCTTGTCATAATGTGTGAGATTTCATCTTCTAAGTATCATTTAGTGGTCTCAATGAACATCTTATAGTGATACCATAAGGAAAACCCACCTAGGTTTTTCAAAGAATGGAGTGTAGAGGAATTAGTTAGAAAGACCAATATATCGGTGAGTTGTTGGCCACTCTCCTTATGTCCTTAATCATAATACATGGCTAAAATTTATAGGATATCAAGGAATTAGTTAGAAACACCAATATATTGGTAACTCTATTGGGGATCTTCAATTAGTTTTTTTAGGTTAGAGCTAAAAATTATCATCATATATAAGTTCTTTGGTTAGTATTTGCAAAGTACATGTCAATTTGTCAATTTTTTATCAAAAATCTTAGTGATGTTTAGTCCTTCTCCCATAAAGGGTGGTGACTCTAATAATTCTTAACGAATTAAAATAATTTAAAATAAACTGACGGATGGAGAAGATCATTATTCAAGATGCACAAAATAAATTAGCAGGACATTTATAAAAGGATAAACAAACTTGGGAGCCAAGAACTTAGGGAGCCCTTTAACTCCTAATACTAGTTCATCCTAGCAAAACAAAAATATTAAAGACATAAATAAATCCTCTAGTGAAAATATTAATAAATTTGTAAATAAATTGAATTTGGATAAAGAGGCTAATGCTAAAAATATTGGTAATGCTTGGATGGGTCCTAAGTATCAAGAAATGTTGAATAAACTTGAGAAGAAAAGAGAAATGTTGGGAATAGAAGATGATATTAAGGAGATATTATTTTTTCAAGGATGAATGTATTTATTGGTATAGAGATACTAATGTTTCTAATTCTAGAGCTCAAGTAGATGGTATGGAGATAAAAAATGATGATTATTGAACCTAGAATCATAAGAATTATGAAAGGAAAAGAAATTAATAATTCATAAGAATTATGAAAGGAAAAGAAATTAATAATTCAAAAGATCAAGATCTTTTGAAATAAGTGAATGAGCTCAAATAAAAATGAGATGGAATTGAGAATCAAAAAATCAAGGATGAATCAAGAAGAAGGGTTGATTCCTTAATAAATATTGATCCATAAAGAGTGGGTGTAAATCCTATAAATTATAAACATGGTGCTCCTATAAAACAAGATGGAGGCTTATCCCCAGGTGAATATAAAAATTATCAAGGTAGAGACTATATTCCTATTAGACCACCTCTAAAATTAAAAATATTTAGATAGTTGGATTTCACTAGAATTCCTAGATATCCAAATCCAAACCTAGATGAGGTGAGAACTACATTACATTTTTTCTAGAAGTAATGCATTATTTGGTGAATATCATTTAAATTCCTTCATAAATTTGACTAATGACTTTGAGATTGAGGATGAATATGTCCTCATGAAGATATTTGTAAAATATCTAACTGATGAAGCAAGAGACTAGTGGATATGGTTACCTAATGTAAGCATAGGCTCATGGAATGAGTTCAAGAATATTCAGAGAAAAATATGGAGATAAGACATACCCTAGATTTATTGTCAATGAATTTATTAATATTGCTAAAGGATCAACTGAGTCTATCTCATATTTCAATGCAAAATTTACTAGATTCATGAATAAAATACCTCCTTACTTAAGTCCAAATGAGTCTATGTGTTTGGTATTATACTGCAATGCATAGGATGCCAAGATGAATACAAGAATTATATTCAATTCAATTCAATTTGAAAATTGCAAGCCTGGCAAGGAAAAGATTATACTGACGAAAAATGACGAAAACAAAGGGTCATCATTGAAAAGATACCCAACAGCCCCAACATCTGAAGAATGCGGTGAAAGAATGAAATTATCATCTGCTGAGAGGTCATTAACAGGCTAAAGAACAAATGATCGATCGTTCATAATACAACATGGTACATAGTGGGCATGTATAATGTACTAATTAAAGGAATCAGAACACCAAGAACCTAAAAGACAGAAAATCCCTAGATGACAAGTTTATTATCTTAGAATTTTGGAATTTATGATATCCTTGTGATGAATTTAATGACCTTACCATTCTTTCATAATGATGATCACACATCAACAGTTTGTTTATAAACATTTATCCCCTGATGACCTCATTTTACTATGTTCATAATTTGAATTTAAGGAATAAAATTCAAGATATAGAATTTATAGTTGCTATAATTTCAAGAAAACACTGAAGAAGACCTGAAAAATAAAGAGAAAATTTTCAACTTATTAATTAAACTAATTCGCAATATACAGCATCAATGTACCTAAAGGAAAACCACTTTCAAACATGAGAGTAAGACTAAATATTATAAGGGTGATAAACCCGATATCTAGCAATTCCCAAGAACCTGGGATGAAAAAGGATGAAGACACCTGAGAATCATTAAAATACAATATGTCTGTTCATACAAAAATTACTGTCAAGGTCATTGAAATGATGAGTGATAAGTGAACATACATTGCAACCATCCTATCAGGCAAAGTCTTCAAATCATACAAAAATGTTGATCAACACACAAAACACAAACAATGATGTTGTTGATTCAAGTCAGACAAATGTAATTAAAATTCACTTAAATGTCTCTGTTCAACCTGGACCCATTTCTACTATTTGAATAAACTATAATTATTAAAATTATTTTAGCGCTTCTAAAAACTTGATGCCACTCGCTATTATGAATTTGTTAGGTCGAAAAGTTAACAAGTCTTATGTGATTTTTTTATGCATTAAAGAGAATTTCCTATCATTGGCATTATGAAAGATATGGAATTAAAACTAGCCAAATTCCTAAAAACATACAATATGAATATCATAGTGGTTGATATCCCACCCCAATATAGGATTTTGTTATTAAGGTGGTCTGCAGTAGTAGGAGGAATTATCCAAATGGATTATCTTATTCTCTTATTACTATTAACGGTAGGAATGTCAAACTAGATAGAGAGAACAAGTCTCCATTAATTGTGGAGGATATTAAGCCACAAGATGAATTTTTCTTCTTTGAAACTGAGATAAACAACTTAGAATTAAAGTAACTCAACCTACATAAGGAAAAAAATAATCTCTCCAATAGGAAGTTCAAACAATTTATAATGACAATGTTTATGGTTAATTCATTTTGATGGTGCATGTTCTAAAGAAGGATCGGGAGCTAGGGTGATACTTGTTTCACCAAAGATAAATCCCTTAAAATTTCCTTTACCTTACAATTTTTAATGTACATAATGTGGCTAAATATAAGGCTCTCCTTTTGTGATTGATTTTAGCTATGAAACATGGTATTAAAAATCTTAGAGTCCTAAGAGACTCAAAATTGGTTGTCTCAAGCTAGGGAAAATTATTCTTCAAAAAATAAAATATTAAAAAAATATAAATTTTTTGTGTGGGACACTATTTAATTATTTAATTCTTTTTCAATTGATTGGGTAGAAAGAGGAAAAATGTAACTATAGTGGATTTTCTTGCTAACATAGCAATAAGGTCAAATGATATAACCTTGGATAGAATTTCTAAATTTTAAGTTCTAAATAGGCCATCCATTCTCTATAATATATGTCATTAGCAAGGTTTTAATGATGATCATGATTTTCTTCAGGTTATGTATTGTATAGATGAATATCATAGCTAGGATATTGACTTCCAAAAATTTGTTGAAAATATTGATGGAAAAGATAATATATTTGGAAATGGGGTTATCCAATTAAAAACTAACAAGCTTCCTAAAGGGTTTGTAGCCTTAGAAAGAGTCTTTGATGGAGTCAATATACATGTTGCTAATCCAACCCTTGTGCGTGAAAATGACTTAGAAAAAATCAACCTAGGATCTAATGTTGCTCCAAAAAATTTGTATGTTAAAATAAAATTAATCCCAAAAATAAGGATAATGCTTATTTCCTAGTTGAGAAAGTAAAAAATATGTTTTTGCATGGTCATATGATGATATGAAGCTTATAGGGAAGACATTTTCAACATGAAATCCCTTTAAATCTTGATTTCAAACATTTCATAAAAAAAAGGCCTATAAATCATACCCTAGCATCAAAGATGCAACAATAATTAACTAAATTTAGGGATGGTGGAATCATAAAACCTATCAAAAATTCCACATGGGTTTCAAATCTATTCCATGTCAGGAAGAAAAATGGTGATATTAGAATGTGTAAATTTCATATATCTCGGTATTTATTCATTAAAAGATAACAACCCCTTGCCTAATATGGAGGAAATGTTGCAAAGCCTATGATAAAGTTAGATGGAGATTCTTGATTAGAGCTATGGAAAATTTTGGCTTCTGTAAGGATTGGCTCCAAATGGTCTTCCAATGTATTTCTTCGACTAGATATTCAATACTCATAAATGGTGATCCATGTGGTTTCTTTCAAAGCTCCAATGGGATTAGACAAGGAGACCCAATCTCCCCCTTTCTCTTTGTCATAATGGTTGAGGCACTAAGCAGACATATTACACATTTTCAGGAACAAAGACGATGGGAAGGATTACAAATAGCCCAAGGTGTGGAAGCCATAACCCACCAACAATTTGCAGATGATACATTGATGTATGGAGAGGCTTCAATACCAAAAGAAGAAAGTGTAAAGGAATGCATGAAAGAGTATATCCAAGTCTCACGGTAGTAGATCAATATGGAGAAATCCAAAATTTACTTCTTTTATACAAAGAAATTCATGCAGAAAAGAATAGCCAAAGTGTTGGGATATACAATAGATGAGATCCCTTGTAAATACCTTGGTGTCCCATTATTTAAAGGGATCATAAGGACACACCTATGGGATCAAATAAAAGGAAAGTGTAGGGACAAATACCTAAATTGGAGAGGGAAATGGTTAACTCTAGCAGGAAGAATAAAAATGATAAAAGTTGTCTTAGCAACAATTCCAATATACTCAATGTCTTGCATGCAGTTAACTTCTAAAATAGCCTCATAGGTCTTGAAAGTGTAATGAAATATATATAAAAATATAGAACACAACACTAGGTGCAAAATTAATTTGCAAAATGTACAAGAATCTATCCTTGCTTTGGTGCAAAATAATGCAAAGCAAGTACCTCGACAACCAGGACCCAGCAAGGATACTTACAATTGTGAATGCCCACGGGGGGTCCCAAGTATGGAACTTCATACAACATTCCAAGTCTATGATAACAAACCATTTAACATGGAAAATAAATAATGGAAGCAAAGCTAACTTTTGGTGGGACTCCTGAGGTGGTTACAAGCCCTTAGCAAAAGATGCAGAACTGGCACCTCATTTAGCAACCCTTAGTAATTCCTATGGAGTGTATGTAAGAAACTACATCAGAACAAATAATGAAGGAAACTACAGCTAGGTGGAGACCGATTCCTTCCCCATAGAAGCCCCAACAAAAAGAAGATTGGCAGAGCTACTAAAAGAAAGGAAAATTTGTCCAAACACTCAAGAACATAGGATTATATGGTGTGGTGCAAAATCAAGGGAATATTCACTGAAATTGGGCTACCAAATCTAAATTAAGCAAAGTACAAGAGGATGGCCTAACAAGCTTTGTGGGAGGTGGGTGCTACCCAAGGCAGGGATGTTTACTTGGACAACCCTTTATGGTAGAATTCTTACAGGCAAAAGATTGATAAAAATAGTCATTGCAGGGCCAAGCAAGTACGTTATGTGCCAAAAAAGTGAAGATGTGGATCACCTACTCCTGAATTGTCCTTATGTAGAGGAATGTTGGGAATAGATACAAAAGAGGCTTGGATGGGAATCCCCAAGAAGTAACAAAATTTGGGACTTCTTAATAAGTTGGCCAATCTTTCATAAGGAAGCATTCTAGGGTCATATCTGGAAAGTAGTACCATCAATCCTACTATTGGAACATTTGGAAAGAACAAAACAGAAGGATATTCCAAGAAAAATCACAAAGATATTAAGGATTTGATACCCATAATCGAAGAAATTATCTCAGAATGGATGAATTCCCATGTCAAGCTAAAAAGGAAAAAAAAATTTACCAATTGAGATGACATGTTAATGAAAATATGGCAAGCTTTGAAAGTTCCCCCATTCTTCCAATTTATCCCAGATACTAAAGCAAAGAGATCCCAAGCTAAGTGGTGCCCTCTACCTACTGGCAGACTAAAACTAAACACAGATGGTGTTGCCCGGGGTAACTCGGGGGAGCTTTGGGCAAGATGTATTATTCAAGATGAGAAAGGCCATTTGATAGTAGCAAGGTCAATAAAACTATGTCCTTCTACAAACAATGTGGCAGAAATTGAAGGTATCTTGAATGGGATAATTCTCTATAAAGAAGAAGGGTTGGTAAACATAGAAATTGAATGTGACACAACAATTTGCATAAATGCAATAATGAAAGGTTAGATTAGAGACTGTCAATTACAGTCAAAATTAATTTGAATTAAATAATTGATGCAAGAATTACAAGTCCACTCAATATAACACATACTAGAAAGCAAACAAAGCAACAGACTATCTATCAAACCATGGTATAGATCAGTAAGTACATAGGCTATTTGGAAATAGAGTGGAAATATGGCAAGGTCTAGAAACACTTCTCTCATAAAAAAAAGCATAATTCAAGTATAGCATAAAAGACAACAAGAAAAAGGAAGATAACAATAAGACCAAAATGCTTAAAGGACACATGGGGATCAATATTTAATGTTCTTTGTTCAAATGCCTATAACAGCAAGGATGCAACACGGCCCCAGGTAAGTATAAAGAGGTATGTAGCTGAACCTACAAACTAATTTCTCCAATTCTCCATGGTCTTAATAGAAAAAACAAAACTTAAGGTTTCAGCCAAGCCACATAATCCTAGTTCTAGATGCCCCTCATTCGACTAGTCAAAATGAAAAAGACAAAACCACTGTTATAATTTGAGGCAATAACAAGTTTACCTCATGAAAGAATAGAAATAGGAAAATGCTAAAAACCATGCATCTGAAGATCAAATCATCAGTAAGGTCCTAATGTATTGAGGGAGCTGCAAGTAGTCCCCCCCTAATATTATCACCATATGCCATTTTATAAATAATGAAAGAAAACCAGTGAGTCACTACTTAATAAGCAATGGTCAATAACAAAATTTATGATTATCTAACTGTCCTAACCCTTTGAGTTGAACATGCTTCTAGATAAGCTTTGGGGGGGACAAATGTGACTCACAGGATGTTCCAATCCTATAACACTAATCAAAATATTGGGTGGAATCCATTAAACCTTCTTTACCAAATATACGAAAGTGCATTTTATGAGAACCGAAAAGAATAGCAACAAATGTTTTTTAATTCTTCTAAGACACCCATAACATTAAGGTAAAGAACCAAATCCAAATTTAATCACTAGGATTTTCATGGCATACTATAGCTATTCAAAGGTCATTAAATGGAATTATGTACCACTAGACTGTTATGTCTCCTTGGGTGGAAGTAATTAACCCTAGCCATGGCCAAGTTAATTCTTCTATTATAACCCATTATGGCCAAACCACCGAAAACGCCTTTCTTGGACTCTAGAGGGTGTATTTACAAGTGCTTTATATTGCATTTGAAACCCTAATTTTAAGTAATGTACATCTTATTGAACCATGTCAATAAAAGTGAACCAAAACCAATGCTTCAGAACAAGAATTGCTTCAACAATCCCATCTAAAATTGAAAACTAGATTAACCAAATACACAAAACATATCACTTCATGGAAAGCATTTAAAAAACCTAAGCTTAAATCATGCACATTTTATCAAACTAAAATATGAAAAGGAGAACCAACATCAATATCCAAACCATATTAGGATATAACGCTACATACAATAAAACCATATAGTCTAGCACCTAATATTAAGCTAATATCATAATAACTTTTTAAGTATTTGGATACACTGTCAATACTATATTATCCACCAAACGAATAAGGGAAATTTTTAACTTTAAACCCTAGTTCCTAGCCCTAAGATTTACATTTTACAAAATCTCAACTATGAGGATATCTATATTATTCTTATCTTAGTCGCTATCAAAATTTTCCATTTGCTTGGGCCCTTAGTCAACCTCATACACATCAAACTCCTCTAGCCATTCAAAGTCATCGACTAGCTCTATCTAATAGAGTTTGCGAAGAAACTTGTACCCAACAACGGTCTGTTGCAATGTTGTAGAATCTCACCATCCAAAATTTCAAGGAGAAATGGGAAATAAGGTGCTCCTCCAATGAGTAGATGAAGGTCCCAGGGATGTGGCACTCCAACCCCTAGTTGAGCGGCATTTAGAACATCCTCCAAACCTCCCAATAAATCAGAACAAAAAAAAAAATTGGGTTAACCTCCTCACTTCGTCCTTCGGCATGTGGAGGTTAAGAAGGAATGCAACGAAGCAAGCTAGGATGTCTAAATTCACACAATATTGTTCCATCGAAGAAAGAAACCTTGTACCCAAAATTAGCTTCACCGCTTCATGGTGAGCAGACTCCTCTCAAGCATCACCAATTTTAAGCACTAGTTGATAATCCGCCCAAGGAATTTTAGTTGACTGCAGCCACTGAGTAACAAGATAGGTGTCTCCATCGCTAATGAATAATCAAAATGCTTCATAATGCAAACCATAGTGCTAAATTTAAATTAAGGCTTATTTGTATGAAGTTATTCCACTATTAGCCGAATCCTTAGCCAGAGCCAAGGGATAGTAAACCACATGAGAAAGGCGTAAAATCAATCATTCTCCTTCAATCCATGGCCTACGGAGAGAAAAATGAAGTAATTACTAAGAAAATGGTGTAAATGCGACTTCTACTGAGGTAGACACATATCACTTCAAGTCTACAACCATGGTAAACATGGCTTGCATGGAGATTGAAAGTGGTTATGGGGAGATAATGGTAATAACATCAAATTCCTCTCCACTAAATCTAATCAACCGCAATGAAACGTCATTTGCTAGGTGGATGAATAGATACCCCATTAAAGGTCTAATTAAGCAATAGTTTATGGGAGTTGCCACCCCAAAATTTGACAACACTTACCAATAAAAAAAATCTATGTATTTAAATTTAATAAATTATATAATAGTATTTAAATTAATATACTAAACAATATTTAATTTAATATATAATAGTACTTTTTAAACTAATATATATTAAATACTTTAATATAAGAGAAGGATCCTACAGTTCGAGGAGGAAAAGCTTTGGTGCCTAGGGTTTCATGCGAGGCACGACGTTCAAAGGGTTGTCAAGTGGGGGAGGTCGTGCCCTCCCCCACCCAGGTTTGTGGTGGCATAAGTACTCTTGCTTGCTTGAAATTTATTTGTGTTTATTGCCTTCACATGCTAGTCTTGCTTGAAAATATTGTTTATGCCTGGTTGTGCTTTGTTTGCTAGGTTGGCTTCACTCGACAATAACCCTTCCTCTGGAGTTCGCCAATTGTGTCATCCTCGGCCCCATGTGGATTAATAGAGGGGGGTATGGACCCCCTGGCCCTAAATTAAATGAGGTTAACACCTCTTCTTCTTCGATTAATCTAGCAAAGTATTTCAAAGATATTGTTTCTGGTGGTGGGATTTCTTTCCTATCCAGTACAAAGTTCTCAACTAACCCAGGTTGCAGGGAAGACGCTATAAACAATAAGCCAAAGCAAGGAAAGTGCCCTCCCCCTCCTTTGAACTGCAAATTAACACCAAATTATGATATGAAAAATGTGGTAACTAGTGAAAGGAATAGATTGAAAGAGATGACAATTTTTTTGGATGTTATAGATTTAAATAAAATTCCTACAAGAAATTTTATAGATTTGCAGTTCTCTAACATCTAGGCGAATAAATTTTGGATATATGTTAGTTTATGTAGAATGTTACAACTTGGGTTGTTTGCATTTTTTAAAAAAAACCATGAAATGCAAGTAAAGGCCCTTTCTAAATCCTATTAGAACCTAGGGGGTTGTGGTTTCAGAGCCTTGGCCTGAACACTGACATCCATAGGCAAGGAGGTTTTGGCCTTGTCGTGCCCTAGATGGTTAATCATAAAAATTCTATCACTTTAGTACTAGAGGCTTATTCTACCCCTCTTAGCCCCATTTAGAAAATTTATGCAAGTTGACCAAACCAGGGTGACCCTTCTACACCTTGATGCAAGGGCCTTGGTGTCGCTCGAGCCTGGAATGGAAATCCCTGACCTAATCGAAGTTAAAGATGAGGAAAATCCCTTTGTCTATAAAATTGAAGTCCTAGGTGGCATTTACACCTACTATCTCTGCTGGAATGAGGGGCATATTCGAAAGAATTACCCCCTAATTCATAAATATCGAGCCAAGATCAATCCTAAGCCCCAAAATATTCAAAACCCCAACCCATTCTCTTCTGTTGAAACCCCTAGGGGTGGTTTTATCGAAGTCGATGACCCAGTTATTCCCAATTTGAACCAGGCGATAGAATCACCCTCAATGGACCATGTTCTGGATTCCCAAGTGGATCCCAACCCTCCTAAAACTTCAGACCTACAACCTAATGTGGATACTAGTGAATGATTAAGAGCGGTCTTGAGCGAGGTTGGGAATGAAAACCCCTTAGATGATGTTGTAATTCATGCTTCTCCCCCCACTCCTAATCAAATGCACCATAATGAGGTGCTTCTTTGTAACTCTTTTGAGGCTCTCTTAGGTGAATCGGTGTTGGAAGGGGACCCAGGGAAGAGATTAAGCAAATTGTTAACTCCTAAAATTCTTGAAAACTAGGAACTGCTTGAGAAATTGAATGCCCAACAACTGGCTATGCGGGGCATCAGGAAAAGAATTGAGGATAACTTCCTAAAAAGTGGAAAACCTAATAGTAAAACTCAAGAATACACATTCACAAGGGAGGGTGGTTGTCTCAATTTGATTAAAAATAACCAAGAGTTGGATAAGGTCGGCACTGGTAATTTGGCTGGGGGATATAGGATAATCCCAATAGCAGATAATCCTAGACACACGATTAATGATCAACCCCATAGCAATGAGGATTGCAGCACTACACCCATGGGTAAAACTATGGGACTAGACAGCTACTCAAATACTAAATTGATTAATTAGTCTAGGGTTGTTGCGCCTGTTGAGGGTATCCTAGACTCCCCCAACTAGGTTAGTAGCGCAAACCTGGACCCAAACCCTAAGATAGCCCCTCTCAAAGAAGTTATTCAAAATGAAGGAGAAGGTAGACAGACACCTAATAATGGGGGCTACTCCTTGGTAAAAGAAATTGAGCCCCTCCAAAGATCCTAATAGTGAGGAACAAGTCGAGGCCACTGGCTCCCTAATTCAAGAGAATCTCATAGATCTAGACAACCTAAGAAAACTCCAAGAATAAGGACCGGCTCAGGAAGGCTAAGGAAAAATAGCAAATCCATTCCTGTCCCAAAAACTATTTAATTATCTAAGAAGAAAAGGAAAAAGAGAAGTGTGGTAATTCAACCACCTGAGGCAAAAAGACCTGAAGTTGATGAAAAACTGTTGAAGTGTTTCAAGCAGTTTAGGAAGGACCAAGAGGCCACTCCAATGAATGTGGAGAATGAATATTAATTGTGTCTTAGATTTTCAGAGGGTTGGAGTCCCCTAACAGGAAATATGGTGTAAGAAGATTCTTGAACCTTAAGAAATAGAAAGATTTGGTACTGTTGCAGGAAACCAAAGTGGTGGGCTTTACCTTGGAAAATAATTTGAAGTTCATTTGGAAAGAATCCTGCTATTTTAACCCCAACCATGAAAAAGGAAAGGGAGGGGCTATCATACTCCTATCCAACAAATGGAGTTCCTTTATCACCAACAAGGCACTTCCCCTTGTAATAGAGTTGTCTAGGTGATTGTGGACAAAGATGGACTGGTGTTTGGAATTTGTTCCATCTATGCCCCTAATGATCATAGGGAGAGAGCAACGCTCTAGCAATGGCTTGCCACCCTATCAGAGATACCTTAGATTCTAGATGGAGATTTCAACATGGTGGAACACCAAGAAGACAAGTGGGGTGGAGTGGACATGGCCTAAAAAGGCAATGAGAGGCACTTCCAGCAAAGCTTAAAAAGCAAGCTCAATTTGATGGATCCCTTAGAGAAAAACAAAAGGGATTTCAGGGGAGTATGGTTCACTTGGTGCAATACACAAAAAGGGGACAAGAGGATTTACTGTAGGTTGGACAGGTTCTATGTAAACAAAGATAGATTTGGCTTCTTGTCAAATGAGGAAGGCCTCAAAGTTTGTGTTTACCCATACACCTTGGAAATCCTCACTGTATGAAGAAGAAATATTGCTTCATTCTTAACACCTATTTGCTAAAATACAATGATTGTGAGGATGCCATCACTTCCATAAGGGAAATTAACAAGTGGATGTTGAAGAATAGCAGTCCAATTGATAGGTGGAATAGGAACACTGAGGCTTGGAAAAGGATGTTCCAAACCATTGGAAAAAAGAGATCCAAGGATAGCAAGAGGGAGGAAAATGAGCTTCAATACTCACTCCTAATGGGTAAAACCAGAATCCAAACTAATCTAGCTAATGAAAGATTAGGGGAAGAGCTTAACTTGGCTAAAGACAAGCTCAGGAGAATCCAAACCCATAAAATCCAAGAGCTGAAAGTTAGGGCCAAACTAAATTGGCTAAGTTGTTGGGACAGAGATTCAAAATTCTTCTTTAACTATATAAGGGGAAAGAATTTTAAGGAGAAAATTGAGAAAATCTAGGATAATGATCGGCTAGTCACCTCCCATGAAGATATCTTAAACCAGTTTCAAATTTACTTTAAAAAACTGTTCACTTCATATGGTAGTTCTAAGAGCAATCAAAGGGCTAGAAATTTTGTAAAAGGGAACATCCCTAAAAAGATTTTAGATGAAGATGCAAGTTAGCCACAAGTTTAACAAAGGAAGAGATAAAAAGGGCTATCCTCTCCATGAATAATGATAAGTACCCTGATAGTGATGGAATCCCTATGGAATTCTACAAAACTTTTGTGGAGTGGGTCTGTGATGACTTGTTGCAAGTCTACAATAAGGCCTTGGATGAAGGTTCCTTGGGGAGAATTATCAACAAAGGGCTTATCAAGTTGTTTCCAAAAGGGGGAGACAAGACCCTTATCAAAAATTGGAGGCCAATAACCTCCTAAATGTGTCCTATAAAATTTTAGCAAAATTGATGGCTTTAAGATTGGTTGATATACTACCTAAGTTCATCAACAATACTCAAACTGACTTCATCAAAGGTAGATACATTCTGGAAAATATAATCACAAGTTGGGAAGCCACTTAATGGGCAAGTAATTCTAATCAAAAGGTTGCAATGATTCTACTTGATTTTGAGAAAGCATATGATAGGATTGAATGACCTTTTTTAAAGGAAACATTAGAGGCCTTTGGCTTCCCCACCACCTTCTACAATATGGTGGACACACTCCTAAAATATGTAGTTTCCCAAGTGGAGGTAAACAGTTCAATTTTAGAAGAGTTTATGTTGGGAAGATCAATCAGGAAAGGTTGTCCCCTTGCACCAACCCTTTTTCTAATTTCATTTGATGCCCTTCACTACCTACTCGGAGATCAAACCCACTCTCCAAGGTTGAAGGGCATCAAGCTACCAAACAAAAATGAACTAATTAGCATTCAATTTGTAGATGACACTGCAATCTTTCCTAAACTAGAAGAAAATAATTTTGAAACCCTAATAGGAAAGTTGGAGCTTTTTTGCCAAGCATCTGGGGCCAATGTTTCCTTTGCTAAATCCAATATCCTTGGATGGGAAGATTCACCTCCAGAATGGAGAAAGAAACATGATTTTCAATGGGGGGTTTGGGTAAGCAAGTAATATATTTGGGAATCCCCTTTGCAGTTAATCTAAACCTAAAGGAAATTTGGATGTGGATAAGTGACAAAATTGAGAAGAAGATAGAGGGTTGGTTCCGCAGTGTTTAGGAGTCTTTGGAAAGCATGGGAATTGATAAATTCTAATGTTTCTTGCAAAACTAATAATATCCCCCTTGTAAATAATAACATCTACCATTCTTCTTGCTCTGTTTGGTGGAATTTTTTTCACAATAATAAACCCTTGGCCCTGCTACAAGGTTGCTCTACAAAAAAGTGGAGTCTATTGGGAATCCAAACTTTTAATGATATCCTTGACAATGGTATGGTTAAGAATTGGGATGACCTGGTCACTGACTTAAACATACCCTCTACCAGCTTTAGAACTTATAGTACCCTTTCTGAAGCATGCAAGGAAGCTCATTTTCCCTCCAACACTGCCTTGGATCTCAACATTGTAAATGATCTTGTTTGGAAAGATGGCACCAAGATAACCGCCCTTAAAGCCAAGCAAATCTACAAGGATCTTACCAGGTTAAAGTCGGTGGTCGACCATGTTAACTAGTGCTGGGAAACAGGTTTTTTTTATATTATGTGGTCCAAAATCTTTAATTCTCTGTGGCATAACATTAAAGAGCCTAAAAAGGCATGCTTTAGATGGTTAATTTTATTACATAAGTTACCTTACAAGCTTAACTATGTGGATGTGGATATTTGTAGCATTTTTAGGACCCTCGAGACAATGAAGCATATTCTTTTTGACTATATGTATGCTAAGGAAATCTAGAAAATGTTTTGTAATGATTTATTGATATGGGATTTAAATGACAAAATTGATTATAAACATATCCTTTTAAATTCTAGGAAATTAAGCAAAGAGTTTCATTTTTTTTGGCTTATTCTATTTACTGAAATTTTATGGTTTATATGGAAGGAAAGAAACGTAGATAAATTCCAAGGTTGCAAGAGGGTACTCACTAAGTCTTCAAAGAGACTCATAGCTAGCAATGTTGTTATGTAGGTCATTCTTCATTTGGAGCCCTCAATGGAAAATTTTCTAAGGTTTTTCAGGGAAGGAGCAGTGATTGTGTTCAAGGAGGAGGTAAAGTGTGGACATGCCCATCATTGCAACCTTGAGGAAGTGGGTGCCTTTCTAAGGGTGTTAAATGAATTCCAAGGGATATTCAACCATGTTGGCAGGACAAGAGCACCCCCACCACCAGCTCTGCAAGATGAGGAAGAGGAAGTGAGATCCAATATTCAAACAACAAACATGGACACAGATGAGGCGGAATAGGGCAGTGGTCACAGCAATGTTTAAAAAGATTGATTCATACTCAGTCATGCTATGTTTATATGTAATTTGGTGTTAATCCTTTTGTAAAAAGATGTAAAAAGGCTCTATGCTAGCTATAGGAATCTCGGTTTGCAGAAAACTCATAATACCTGTATAACTTGATTGACTGATCACCGATTGAATAGATCTATAATACTTTTTGATCTTACTATCTCTAATATAAAAATACATGTATATAATGATTTAACTTATTAATTATCTTATATAAATATTTTATATTAATTTTAGAATGTTAAATTAAAACTAAAGTTTATAATCTATTCTAAAACCCTAATTTAAATTTTCAAATAAATATTATAATTTTATTTTAGTTTTCTTAAATATATATTTTTCTCTCTTAAATATAAATATTCATATATTAAATATTATATCAATAAAAAAAACCAATCATCAATAAATATTTAAATTTTATATTTATTTATTATTATTTCTCATAATAGGATGTCATGGTCCCCCACTTTAAGGGGGAGTTTATAGGGGGACTACCCATTAATGTCATATAACCAATTTTTTAAAATAAAAAATATTTATTATTATTTCTCATAATAAGGTGTCGTGGCCTCCCACTTTAAGGGGGGCTAGTATAATATATATATAATATTTAGATTAATATAACATGACCAATCTTTTATATATTTTTTTAATATTTTATTAAATAAAAAAATTGTTTATTATTATTTCTCATAATAAGGTGTCGTGGCCCCCACTTTAATGGGGTATGCAGCCCCTTAAAGGGTTGTGCGGCCCTGGTTGTGGCCTATTATGCAAGTTGTTGCCCCATTTAGGGGAGAGGGGCCAATAGTTGTGCAGGGTCCAATAGTCGTGCAGTCAATTGTGATTATAATACCTAGTCTTACCACATATATATACTATATATTGTAAATAAATAGTCCAAATGTAAATACAAAAATAAACATATTGATCAAAAGTGGACCCATACTTGAACACATGAGAACCTTGAATGTTATATAAAAAAAACATAAATACATTCATGCAAAAGTGAAATAAGTATTTTTTGTCTGAAATAAAATATCATAACTATCCACTATAAGTGTGTCATTTAAAAAATAAAATTCTCATTTAACAAGTGCCACATAGTGGCGAGTACTTGTCTTTGCAGTATTCTAATTAGAGATTTGTAGAGTTGGAATAAAAATAAATGTAAGTTTAATTAATGTGAACAAAATTAAATGTAATTTTTTTTTAATTGTTTTTTATATAGGAACAAACAGGTTTTAGAGGGGTCCTGAAACCCTTAACAGAATGAAAGCGAAAGATAGAGCATTAACAGAGCCCAGACAAAAGACAAAACGCTACCCACAAAGAAGAAAACAAAGGAAACCAAGGTAGCACAGCACAAAACCGACAAAAAACCACAAAACAACTGGCCACTAGGCCAGATTCCCGAGGATCTTTGCCGCCTCCTGCTCCAATTTGTTCATATTAAGCACAAACTTTTTGATCTCCTAGATATTCACTAATGCTTGATCTGCCTTCCTTTTCAAGTTCGCTCTGGTCCTGTTGCTCGATCCCCCACTATCTGGCTGACCTTCATGTTTGTCCACATCAATGAACACAACAGTCCTGACATAATACGCATTTTCTAGGTTCTCCACCATAGTGTTCATGATCTTAGCAATGGATTTTAAAATTTTATGGCTCATAACCAACACTTTGTGGAGAGATTCTTTGATGTTCCTCAACTGCTCCTCCATCTCAGACTACTTACCATCATGTTTGCTTTTAAAATCCTATAACTCATCAACAGTTTTCTTGAGGCACTCAACCATATAATTCTTCTCATCCTCCATCCATAAATCAATGGCCCTAACACTACCTTCTTTTTTTTGTAATTGTTGTATTTTAGTTTTGACTTTTGTATTTTGTGTTTTGTTTGATTAATAGCATTGATTTTTTTATATGTTTTGGTTATGTAATGTAAATATCTTGTTTGATGTTAAATATTTGAAAATAAAATAAATTGGAATAAATGTTTATTGTTTGGTGTTATTTTTTTTCAAAAAAATAAAGTTGAATACATTTGAATATTTATATAATGAACCCATTCATTGAGCAAAGGAAGTAGTTTATGAATTATTTGTACTAGACATAACTATAACTAATAAAGTTGAAGTTGAGTTTTTTCTTTAATTTGCTAAACATTAAATAATCAAATGATTTATTATTAAAAATAATTCTTAGATTGATTCTAGTTGATTTTGAATTTGATAGTGAAATCTTCATATTAAAGTTGAAGTTAAATATACTATTATTATAATAAATATATTATATTCTAATTTAATATTAATAATTTATAAATTATATTATATAACTAAGTAAATAGGTAATATTAATATATTAATATATTTTAAAATATTGAACATATAATTATTAATATAGTGATTTACTATTATATTAATTATATTAATAGTAATAACATAATAATAATAATAATATTATAATTAGCATAGTAGTCAATTAAGATAGTTTATTAATATATAAATATATATGAAAGGAGAATACAAAATAGAATAACCTATATATATATATATATTTTATTTTATTTTTATTAGATGAGTGCTACCAAATAAGGGGGTAGCTCCCGCATTACATTGGTAATTTTGGGCAGTTTAGTGCCATAGGCAGGACCAGAGAGTAAACACCAAACAGTGCAATGCTTAGGCAAACATAGTCCTATGAACAATTGCCATACAGTTCCCCAGCCGAACGAGCTTGTTGAGACTATTCGTCCCTACCCAGCAGTGCTCAGAGTCCATGAATCTTGCGAATGCCGCCAAATCACCATTCCTGACTCCCATTCTGAACACCTCCCAAGCATTGGACATGAAGTTGAGAAGAGCTTCATGCTTATTTGCATCCGCCACACTGCTATTACCTTCATCGTCGCTCAGAGTAGCAGGATCAAAGTATACCCTTAGCAGGCTGACCCACCCATCAGGCCGTAGCTCCATGGTAGTGCTGGCAACCGCATGAATGAAGATTGGCAGCACAAGTCTGTTGAGTCGTGCCACCACCACTTCCCTGGACTCGTTGATGTCCACCAGGATGCTTATCACAACTTCGTACAGTTTCCCGTCACACCAGTGCCGGTTTGCAGTCAGGAGGGTGGAGAGTAGATCAACAATAGCGTTCAAGATTCCTTGGTTTTGGACTGCAAAAAGTCTCCTACACTGGACTGGGAGGGCTTCATTTTCACATTGGCAGAGGGCTCCAAACAGAAACACCATTCTTGTGGCACACTTCCACCCCACGAAACGTTCATTTGCAGCAAAAAAACCATGGAACTTACAATAAATAGGCGTGGCCGGTTAGCTTGATGAATTAGGGAAAATAAATACCCAGAGAACTTATATTATATTGTATATAAATATATAATATAAATTAATATATTACCTACATAATATAGGTTAACTTATTTACCTACAAATTATTACCTGTAATAATATAAGATATAAATAGAAATAGTATATATAAATTATATATATATATATTATAGGTTATACTTTTTTTGAAAATATAAATATATATATAGTAATGTAAATTAATATAAAAACATATATGATGAAAAAATCTTATTAATGAAAAGAAGAAGAGCACATATATAATCAAATTATACCATAAAGTATTAAAAGCATAGATAAAGATATTAGTTAAATGAAAAAAATAATATAATTTATTTTTTTATTTTTTTATTTTAATAGTGTGAATCCAAATCTGTATGAAATAGTTAATTGATTTTTGTAATATTTTTTTAATAAAAAAATAACAATTACATACATAATAAAAATTTAAAAAATGTCAAAATAAATAACATTTATTTATTTTAGAAAGATTTAATCAAAGGATTTTATAAAGCAAAAAATGAAAAATCATTCCTTAAAAAAATGCTTAATTTGTTTTATCCCCAATAACACACAAAACTTTTTTAACCAATCATATGCACAAAAAATATTTTTTATAATTTATAAAGTTAAATATTTTACAAGTTGACTTTACAAAATTGAATTTTATTTTAATTTTTGTTTAAATATTATTTTTGATTGGTTGAAAACTAAATTATTAATAACTAGTTAACTAAAAAAGCCAAACTCATTACAATAGTACTATGCCTAAGGCAAGTACTAATAAAATAAGACACTCATTTAAACAAATATTGTAATCGTAGTGAAAAAATATTGTTCTCATGTGTACAACTATTGGGGTAGCAATGTACAAGCATTGGAGTATTTTATATTAAGAGTTCCCCCTATCACAAATTTAAAAGGTGAGCACAATAAATACCATGTATTTTCCCATTAAATGTGAAGGATTTTCAAAAAGTTACCAATAGGTACTTGGTCCATTTAGTTTGCATATTAATTTTTTTGTAAATAAAAATATGATATTCTACAAGCAACAAATGATAATTTTTTGTTCACCTCATGGGGTCCCATGATTAATTTTGGTCAAATCTTTAAAAATTCAAATTTTAGACACTTCTCAATAGATGTACTGAGTGATATTAATTATATATTTATTAAATAAAATTTTATTAACATTAAATTATATATAAAAACTAAATTTATAGATAAATTAAATATGTATTTTGTTTAATATAAAAATATCAATTATTAATAAATTTAAATAAAACTTTTATTATATGTATTATTTTAAAAATTGATAATATTAAATTTATATAAGATTAAATATAATACTTCATTCATAAATTTAAATACAAATTTTATTATATAAAATATAATCTAATATTGAGTTTATGATCAAGATTTCTAATATAAAACACCTTTTTATATTTTTGTATAGATTCATTTTTTTTAAATTAACTAATTTATTTCTTTTAAGAGTTTTAAATAAAAACAAAAAAAAAAATCAAGCTTCAAATTTACAATTTTATTTGAAATAGCAATAAATTTTAAACTATATAAAATTAATTTAAATTTCTTTATTCTAAATAAATAAATCTATTTAAAATTTGATAAATTTATTTAAAAGGAAAGCTTGTAACACCTTTTCACTTGCATTTTCCAACACCTTAGCTCTTGCTCTTGCAAAAATCTTGATTTAACTCCAACTTTTTTTTTAATTTTTCATTGAATCTTCGAACCCCAAAAAATACCATATGCATTCTCCAAAATTCCTCTAACTCTAACTCTAGCTTTTTATTTCCTCAAAATTAAAAGAAACCCCAAAAAGTACCATATGCATTATGCATTCTTATCTTCACAATTTATAGATTTTTAGATTGTAACAATATTTTAACCATTGATAAAAGCAATTCAAGATTCTCCATAATTTAAATTAATTGTTGTCACAATATGTTGCATGTAATCTCCACTACCATAGAATATGCCAAAATTAACATCATGTCATATGTAATAGAATATGTCATAATTAATAATAATATTCTTGTCATAGAATAATATGTCAAGTGTCATAGCCTCCCATAATATGTATGTTCAATTAAAATATTAAAACTTAAAATAATAGTTGCATCATAAATTAAAAATAAAATTTTAAAATATGTATTTATTCTTTTTGTTTGTTTGTTTTGCTTTAATTTTAAATTAATAACTAACATGGCATGTATTTTAATAATATAGCCTAATGTGGTATAAATATTTTATGTTTAGTTTTTTTGTTTTTAACAGAATTTATTTTAATACCTTAATCTACTATTAATTTACTATCTTTTATCAATTTAAATTAACACATTATTATTTTTAGTTATTTAGATTATTATCATTACTTTTTAATTTAATTACTTATAAATAATAAATTTTTTAAAAGTGGGTTATGACAATTTAATTAATTCTCCTTTATTCTCTATCTTTGTCCATCTAATTGAAGTCTTTTATCTTGCTCACATGTTTCATAATATAATTTTTTCATTATGTGACAAGTGTCCCCTTCACATGTCTAACTAACTCCTTATTGGAATGGGTAGGATCACCTCAAGAACAACCTCAACTATATTTTCTAGTGGGGTATACAAAAGGAGGAGAGAAAAATTTGTACCTCAAAGTGTAGCTAGCATTGTTCAAGCCAAGCCGCAAAACCCTCGGTCCATGAAGACTTGTTTGGTGATGAGAGAAGGAGAGACCCTCTTATTCTTGGGCACTATCAGACAAGCTCAATGTTCATAGATCCAATAAGAACCTTATTTTAGAAGCCTTTAAGGCCATTCAGTCATTGTTTAGTGTGGTGCAAGGTACAATATCATGCCCAAAGTTACTCACCATGTATCTCCCTGAATAGAGGTAGAGGCTCTTTGGAAAAGATCTTAGGATCTCAAAAGAAAGATAAAAGGTGAGCCCTTGTACCATTGGATCTCTAGCTATTGACTCTTGAAAGAGAGATGTCTCGCACCAATCTTGAAATATTAGCCTTTGGTTGGTGATCCATATTAATTTAACACTTTCTTGACTAAATATAGGAGTGTGCTATCATGCTTGGCATGTTTTCATGTGTAAAACTAATGAAGCCACTTATCCTTATCACCTTGAAAGTCAAGTGAGCTGATGTGTCTTCTTGTTTGATTGTATCTTGCCAAAAATCATCAAAAACTATCTCGGACTAGATCAAACTACACTTATGTTTCATCCCCAACCACCTATGCATCATCCCAAGGTGCCTCTGCATAATTTCCTAAAAATGTGCCTTTCTTCCACAAAGTGGCACCTTTATTCCTTGAAGTTGTGACTTTACAAAATTACTATTATTTGACCACTTTAGAGCCTCAAATTGTAAGATTTACTTTGGAGACCTTCATCAAACCTAGGAGACCCATCCTCAATCATTTCCATAATATTCATCCAAAAACCCTATTTTTCCCTCATCTCATCCTTTTCATCCATTATCATAAAATATTCATCACTATCATCATCCCTAGACCTTCAACCAATCAACAATCATCCTATCTTTGTCATCATTTCATCATTATCATCTTCTATCATCAATGTATTCATCATTGACCCCTCTTGTTTTCTAATCCAATCCCTATCTTATCCTATCTAATACATCATCTATCATCGATAATCTATCTTACTTTCATATCCATTATCTTTAATCATTGACCAATCTTATCATCCAATCCAATCCTTATCATCTTACATATCATATCCTAATTAAAACCAATCTTTTTAAGAGTCTAATCAAGATCCTAATCCTTTTTATCCATTACCTTGTGTATTTCTTGAGAACTTGCCTATCTCAAGTAGTATATTGATTTAGCTCCTTATAATTTTGGTACTCATAACTTGGGAACTTGGCTCCGCCAAGTTAGCTATCAAAATCCCCATCCAAGCCTTGCCTAAGTGATTATCCAAGATTAGGTAAAAAAAAATCATCTTTTTATCCAAGCCTTGCCTAAGTGATTATCCAAGCTTAGGTAAAAAATCATCCTTTTACCCAAGCCACACTTAGGTGATTATCTAAGCCTAGTGTCAAAAAAAACCCATCACTATCAATCAAGGATCTAGATTTACTTGAGACACTATTGGTCTTGTATCATTTCACACTTCTTGGTTCTCTTTAGTGTGGCCAATTTGTATCCTATTATTGACCTTTCAATCATAATTATCCTCTTTCCATCCTATCATTATCCCCTTTCTATCCATCATCATTATCCTTTTAATCCAATAAAATATAAGGTTTATCCTTTCATATCAAATCTAAGGGACCTATCTTTCATCATTAACCAATTTCTGTAGACACGCAAATATTCCAATCATTTGATTATGATTAATTAACATCACTTCCTTCTAAATCACCTCTGCACTAACCATTTAATTAAATAAATCTTATTATTTAGTTAAATTCATCAATTTCTACTATTAATCAAGTAAAGCAATTTATTAGATTAATTCACTACTGTTCATCTAATTTAATTAAATAAATCAAAATATTTAATTAAATCCCCTATGTCCTCTCATTTGTCTAAATAAATCTAATTATTTAACAAATGTCATAAAAAACCATAATCCCACTTAGATTAATTAATTCTAAATTAATTAACCTAATTACACCCTAATCTCCATTACCCATTTCCCTAGCCTTTAACCCCACCCTTGGTTAAGTCAACCCTTAGTCAACTAACCAAGTTGCACAAGAAAATCAATTATTTTAAATAAGTAATTACCTTATTTATCCTCACAAAGGCATATTCTAGGGAATATTCCCTTAAAGCCCATTTTATTGACTTTCCCTCCCAAAGGCATTTAAACCTCTTACAAGGTTTTCAATGCTTCTTCCAAAGGCATTTAAGCCTCTTACAAGGTTTTCAATGCCCCTTACAAAGGAATTAACTTCTCTTACATCCTCATTAACATGCCTTCAATTCTCTTACATCCCCCTCACCCCTTCACCTATAGGCATTAACTCTTCACATTTTTCAAAATGTGCTCCACAAATATCTCCTTAGGCTTTCATTAGCCTTGTGACAAGTGTCACAAGGCTATTGGTCCTATGTTTAGTCCCACATTCACCAAATTCATCCATTCTTCAACCCTTCACTCCTATAAGTAGATGCCTCTTCTACTTGAAATGGATCCACAATCACATGCAATTTTACTATAGGCACATTCATCACTCATTTTCATCACATCTTAGCTTGTTTTTGTTATCATTCTACATCAAAGTCATCTTCACATCAAGGGATCAAGAGCATATCATAAGGGGTTGGGAAAGGGTCACTTTTCACATCAAAGTGACACCAATCCCCCTATGGGATGATAGTTTGAGTAGTTTAGAACAAGATTTAATGTTCATTTGCTTATTGTTTTTTATTAGATAAGCAGGGAAGGGCCCTGATCCCATGGTTACAATAACTAACAAAAAGGAACTAGAGAGAGGTGGGAAACAACACCACCATCAAACCAAAAAATATCAGTATTAGCATGCAGGCCAACATTTAAAATAGTAACCATTGTCCAACCAGCACTAATCAAAAACAATAAGTATTTACTAGTATACTTAGTTCTATGTAAGACATTAATTAAATCAACAGAGTCCCAGGTGCTATTCCACCATAACATAGAGATCATAAAATAACAGTCCAAGATGTTAAAATAATAGGACAAAAAATTCATCAAAAACAATAGAGTAGCAGCAACAAGCCATTAACTGGCTTTCTTCAATAGGTTCCCATACTCTCCCATGAGAGCAATGTATTCTCTCCAATCAGGTCCCTCTGTCTCATCCAGCATCTTCAGGGTATCAGGTTTCCCCTATTTCTTTAGTTTCCTAGTAATTTTTGTTTCCCCAAAAGCTGCGCCCAACATTGCCCTCCTCAACAATCTGTTAGTTACCCTCATGAGAGTAACTAATGCCTTCTCCATATCTTCAAACTGTACCTACAAAAAGGTTAGCCTACTCTTTAAAAAGTCATTACTTAACTCCTCAGATTTGTTCTCCATACCTAGATCCCCAACATCCTAAACATTTTCAACCTCAAACTTCTCCTCAGAAGGCTCAATTTTCTCCTCCTCTTCCTTTTCCTTATCCTCCTCTGAACCATCTTCCCCCATCTCATATGCAGTGTCCTCAAAGTCCATGTCCTCGGAGTCTTCTTCCTCCTAGGCTTTGAATTCTTCATACCCCAGATCCTCCTCCTCACTCACAGTCATTTTTTGTTTTCCTTTTTTTATGTTTTGATGCTACTTTTTCAAGGCGAGTCAACCTTCTCCCCCCACTACCACCACTCCCTTGCCCTTGTAAATTTTCCTTTACCTCCTTATTTTGATTCCCTTCCTCTGTGATATTGACAACATCCCTAGGATTTATATCTCTTTTTGGTTTCTTAGCCTTTGGAAGTTCCAGCAGCAAAGGCGGATGTTTCCTTTTCTCAAGTGTGGCTCTAAGGAGCTCAATCTCAAAAAAAATATTTTCCTCACTCTTCCACGACCTCAGAGTTGAGGGGTTTGACACATTGGCCACAGGAGAATTACTTTTAGCAGAAATAAGCACATGCCTAGCAACAATTGTAGCAGGTTGGTGAGGGATAGGTTCCTCCGTCAGGATTTCAACAACAGCAAGGTTTTCCTCATCAGGTTATTCCTCATTATTTTCTTCAAAATGATTAGGGTTCACATTTCAGCCAGCTAAGGGGTTGCCAAGAGGATTCAAAACTAGGGCATACTTATACAAGGTAAGCATAAGTCCTTGGTGAAGAGGATGACTGGCACCTTTTTCAATATTAAGCTACAGGGAGGACAACAAATAGAAGGGCAAATTGATTCTCTCACCATGGCGGATATAGTTTAGCAGAGGGAAATGGTACACATGTACTGACATATACCTACCCTCGAGAGTAAAGTATCTCATAACAAACAAGATAACTAAAGCAAAAGGAGGAGGGAGTTCTAGTCTTGCATACCCATTCTGAAATATCTTGAGATTCTCCCCATCATGCAGGAATTTGTCAACAAATCTCTGATAATCCACCCCACTTTTCTTTGCCACTTTAAGCCCATTATTTTGCAGACCCGTTGCTTCGGCAATGAATGTAGTGGTAACCTTGAATTTTACCATGCCAATGGTGACACTACCCTTCTTCCAGGAGTTTGTAAACTTAGCTATTAGGTTTTCATTATATCCTTTTAGGGATTCAAAGAACGAAACCATACCAACATTCTCAAACATTCTCCATAAATCCACATTCTGTTTCAAGGCATGACAATTTGGAGGCTCTATTCTCTTTATTGGTCCTTCCATTTTACTCTTCTGCAAATTCTTTTGTTGTGGTGGGATTTTCTTCATAATCACACACACATTCTGATTCTTTCTTGGAATACAACAAAAACTCTTACACCAAATTACACACAGAGCAAATATAGAGTGGTGAATCAAGAAGTTTCTTATTGAGAAAGCCAGCTACACATTTCCCGACACACAAGTCTCATCATTTTTATTACAATGATTTATATCCCTATTAAATTTCATACCTTTCCCCATTTTAGAGATACGGGGATTGTTGACACAATGCATTTTAGCACGCATAGAAAGACTACCCTTAGCAAATTCATTAATTTCATGTTATTTTTGGTCACCTTCTTAAAAGGAGAATTATTAAGATTACCTCCTACCGAGATCATCCTATACAAACCTGTACTCCAAATTCCATCATTACATAGAAATCCAAAAGGCACCACTTGGTACTCATTTTTTCCACATAAAACCAACCTTTCATTTTTGCATATGATATTCATTCTCAATTTTTTTTTCTTAGGATTAATTCTCTTAAAGACTTTGGCATGTTACCACTAGTCCATTGTGTTCATCCCCTATAACTCAGGACCATGTTGGTAGCACAGTCTGCAGCTTTATTTCCTTCCCTATAAACATGTTGCATCTTACAGTTTCTGAAATACTTAATGATATTGCATTTATTTATTATATTTTTTATTTCCCATGGTGGTGCAACTTCTTCATTTAGAATGTCCACAATTAGCTTAAAGTCCCATTCTAATATGACATTTTTGTAACCCAACTCCTTTAGAGTATTGAAACCCCCAAGAGCAGTCATAGCTTCGGATTTTTTGTTAGAGCAGACACCCATGTTCACTCCAAAGTCCACAATACAATCATTGTTATGGTTTCTTACCAGACACCCTGCTCCAGCTTGTCCCAGGTTGTTCAGCTTGTCCCGGGTTTCCTTTTGAGCACCCATCGAAGTTACACTTTATCCAATTTTCCTACAGAGGGCTCCACACAGTATCTATTCTATTAAGCATATTTGACCAGTTGAGTTTGGTTAGATCCTTCCTTATTCCCCAATTTTGTTTAATCCTCATTTCTTTGTAGTTAGGATAGGTTTTAGAGAAGTTGTATCTTCTAGCCTCAATGTTTTCCTTAATTTGGGATTTTATTATCAAACTAACCTCCCAGCTACTTCTCTCAACTTCTCTGAATATTCTATTATTCCTTTCCTTCCATAAACCCCAAGTGACAAATGGATGAACTTGATTCCAAAGGTCAACAATTGCATTATGTGAGAAGGGGAAATTTGACCAACTTTCAATAAAAATCCTCATCGAATTAGGAAACGCCCAGTCTGAGGACAGCAACAACAAGAAATAGGACCACACTTCCCTCGTGAATTGGTAGTGAAAGAAGATATGAATTATTGACTCATCTTCCTGTTTATAGAGAGAACACCTATTAACCAATTGGAAACCCCTCCTAACCAGATTTTCAATAGTGAGATTTTTTCCATGAGCCGCCATCCACCATAAACAGTTAATTTTAGGAACTAGGTTATTTAACCACACCCTTTCCCAAAAATGGTCTGGGATAGCAACCTGAAGCCTCACCATTTCTTCATAGGCCTTTTTAACTGAGAAATATCCAAAAGAGTTGCATTTCCAAATCCACTCATCACCCCTTTCTCTATCAAACCACTTAGCCTCCCTAATCAGGTTATGCAATCTGGTGAGGATCGTGTCCCAATTCGCCTGTCTTTGGCCTCTTAGATTGTCCCTCCTTAGAAGAAAATTTAACTCCTTCCATTTAGGTTCCTCCATATCCCAGTTAATATAATCAGACACCTTTTTACCACAAATCTTATTAAGGTTAAGTTTAAGAGGATTAAGTTCTTCTAAGGAGGACAAAGTTGAATTCTCTATCCAAGGGTCCTTCCAGAAATTTGTATTATTCCATTCCCAATTCTCTTTCTAACCCCCATCTTCAACTCATTCCTGAATCTCACAAGATGGTTCCATAAAGCTAAGCCACTAAGCATATCAGATATTGAGAGAAAACAACTAGAATTCTTGTTCCTCAAGTATTTTTCTTGAAAAAAATTTACCCAATCTTTAGAGCCTTCCAGAAGATTCCAACCAATTTTAGCTGTTAAGGATTTACTTAGCATGGATATTCTTCTTAGTCCCAGACCTCCACTTCTTTTGAGCATACACACTTTTTTCCGAGTTGACCAGGGACAATCTATTTTTTTCTTCAATTCCTAACCATAAAAATTTTCTCTGAATTTGCTTAATCTTCTCCCCAATAGAGGCAAGTATTTTGAAAAGAGATAAGTAGTAAACTGGGATATTCTAAAGCGAGGCTTTAAGGAGTTGAATTTTTCCCATCAGGCTAAGAAGCTTCCCCTTCCAACCAGCAAGTTTGTTTTGGATCCTTTCTATCAATTTATTCCAATAATTATTTTCTAGATTTTTAGAGATCAAAGGGAGGCCTAGATAAGCATCAAGTAACTCAGCTTCCTTACATCCCAAGATTTTTATTACTCTATCCTTAATCTATTGGTTAGTATTGAAGAAGTAAATTTTGGTTTTTTCATAGTTTATGCACTGACCAAAAACAACAGCATAATCATTGAGAACCTATTTCCAATGACCTGCTTCCCCCACCGAGGCTTCCCCAAACATTAGAGTATCATCAACAAACGGTTGATGGGAATCAAGCATGAGAGATGAGGCTGCTTTAACACCTTTTATATTTTTTGAGTCCACCAATTTTTGAATGTTCCTGCTAAGAGCTTCAGCAATAATAATAAAAAGGTAGGCAAAGAGGGGATCACCTTGCCTAAGCCCAGGACCACAAGAGAAAAAACTTTGAGGAACACCATTGACCAAAACAGAACACTTAGGGGAGGTAACACAGGCATAGATCATTTTTATGAATCTTCCTTCTATCCCAAACTTCTTGAGAACAGCAAAAAGGAAAGGCCAGGAAACCCTATCATAGGCCTTAGAAATGTCAATTTTGAAGGCCATCCCAGGCTTTTTAGAGTGATCATTGAATGGATAATTTCATGGGTAGAAATTACAACATCAAGAATGTTTCTACCTTGAACAAAACCTTTTTGGTTTGAGGAAATCATTTTATCAAGCACCGGTTTGAGTCTTAACACCAAAATTTTAGAGAAAATTTTATAGATCATGTTGCAAAGACTAATAGGTCTATAATCTTTCATGGCTAAGGCATCAAAAAATTTGGGGATAAGAGCTATGAAAGTGGAATTCATTTGATTCAGTAGCCTACCTGACCTAAAGAAATCCCTAGCAGCATTAAAAAGATTAGTTTTAACTATGTCCCAGTAGGTTTGGAAAAAGGTAGGAGGGAACCCATCAGGGCCAGAAGCTTTAAAGGCTCCAAATGAAAAAACTACTTTTTTGACTTCTTCCATAGATACAACATTAGTCATCATCTTTAAGTCAGCATTAGAAATTGCATTAGGGATCACATCAAGAAAGTCAACATTTACCTGAGGAGCATTGTCAGGAGCCATGTGATAGGAAGAGAAGAAGTTAACAGCTTCCCGAGCAATTTCTTTTTCATTGGTCACAATTGAGCCATCCTCTTTCACAAGCGATCTAATTTTGTTTCTGCTTCTATGTTTCAGAGTGGATTGGTGAAAGAATTTAGTAATCCTATCCCCTTTCGTTAGCCATTGGACCCTTGAATTTTGTTTCTAGTAGATTTCCTCATTTTTGTTTATCTTATACCAATGTGATATGAGGTCTCTTTCCTTGGCACATATCTCTTCATCCACTTGGACAGCCTCCATGATATCTTGAACCTCTTTTATACTTTTTCCCAAGTTTTTCTTTATTTCAAAGATGTTTCCAAAAGTCACCTTATTCCACCCTTTTACTTGTTGCTTTATTATTCTTAGCTTTTCCACCAGAAAATACATAGGTGTGCCTATTATAGGTTCCTCCCACCAAGTTTTAACCAAAGCAGCAAATTCCAGGTGGAGAATCCACATAGCTTCAAATCTAAAAGGGAAGGGTCCCTATTATGATCCATATTTCTTTTAAGAACCAAGGCATTATGATCAAAACTTGATCTAGGGAGAGCAGAAAGAGAAAGGAATTGAGAAATATTCCAATTAGCAAAGATCAAAAACCGATCCAGTTTAACTTGGATTAGATGGTTTCCATTCCTTCTGTTGGACCAAGTATACTTAGTTCCTTAGAGGGGGGTATCTATAAGACCTTCCGAATTGAAGAAGTCAACCAGTTCCATCATACTGTCAGAATAATCATCCAACCCTCCTAACTTTTCTAAAGGAAGGAGAGGAGAATTGAAGTCCCCTCCAAGCATCCAGTGGTCATCCTTCCTTATATAAATAGCATCACTTAGTTGTTACCAAAGCTAAACTTTGTCCCTACTTGAATTTGGAGCATAAATGTTTATAAGATTTCATTTCTCCTAAGAAGCTATGTCTTCAAGGGTAATCAAAAGGCTATGCTTGCAAGCCAAACATAGAGTGTCTTTCAGTTTAGAAGGATTACAAAGGGTAGCACTACCACCTGAAGCTCCTTCCACCTCACTTACAAAGTAATTAGCTCCTGGCCATATATTCAAAATAGCTTTATCAAAAGTCTCTTTCTTCATCTTCGTTTCTTGTAGAAGGAGAACATCCACTTTATTATCAATAATGCAAGATTTCACCAAAAACTATTTATATGAGCTATTAAGGCCCCTTATGTTCCATGAGAGGTACTTCATTGATAGAACCTAATTCAACCCCACCTCCACCCCAAATCAGCATCTAAAGCTACTTCTTCTTGGGCTTTGATCCTGCGATTGAGTTCAAGGTTCTTTGTTTTCCTGCTGCCACATCCCTCATAGTATCTTTGGTTCTTGAGTCCTTTTGGGAGGGTCTTCCCACCTTATTACCCCCTCCCACATCCGGTTTCTTTTTCTTTTTAGCTTTTGTTAAAGCTTGGGACCATCCCTCATCATCATCCTTATCGCTAGACCCTTGAGGGAAGCCAAGAAGAGCCAACAAATCACTTAGGTTTCCTGCTCCAATATGAGAAAAGGAGTTCATGTCCTCCAAAGACACTACTGTATCAGCTAGAACATATTCACCTTCTTCTAGGTCTTCACCAGCACCATAATTCTGCACCTTCACCTTCGAAGCCATCACATTTTTCTCTATCAAGGGATCCCCAACTTGAACCTTCTCCATATTTACATTTTCCCCTCCCGTAACCTCCTTTATAGGAAAGCCCATAGTTGGAAGGGAGGAAGCAGTGGCAGCTGCTTCAAGGTTCAGGCATACCAAATCTTTTACTTCTACAAGAGGAACAGAAATAGACTTCATGTCCAACTCTGGATTATCCTTCAGGAGTGGAACTGACACCTCTTGAGTAGAAAAAGGAGTAGGTTGCACGCCAGAAGCCATTTCATTGGCCAAGTGGTCCTCTTCTAATATTTTTTCCTTAGCCTTTGAGCCTTCTCCAGATTTATTCCCACAAGACTCAATTAGATGGCCAAACTTCTTACACTGCTGCCAAAAGAGGCAAACATTTTTTTACTCAAGAGGTTGAGTCCAATTATTGAACTTTGACTTAAGAAGGATTGAGGAAGGGAGGGTTGTATTCACTGCCACATTAACACACATTTTGGCATACACCAGTCTTGTTCTCTCCTGAGTTATCTTATCTATAGCCAAAAGGCTCCCAAAGGAGTTAGCTATGCCCTTTAAGATTTCCTTCTCCCAAAATTCTAGTGGAAGGCCCAGGAGGCACACCTAGGTTGGAGCTTAGGCCCCCAAGTTAGTGGACAGGTCAAAACCTAGTTTCCATTTGCAGAGAGAGAAAATTTTTAAAGCCCGAGTCAAAATCCCAAGGACCCCCAGTTAAAACCTCCAGCATGTCTTTGTAAACCATAAATGAAAAAATAAAAATACCTCTGGGCATCACATTTATGGTTACGCTACCTTTCAAATTCCAAGTGGAAGTAGCCCACTAACGAACCAGTTCAATATTTGGCCTGTATGCCAAGAACTTTCCAACAAGAGCCATTTTGAGGTTATCCATCGCCTTCAGCATCAAAACCTTAAGAACATCTACTTCCCAGCTAGTCACCGAGTAGGAAACATATTCCAATAGCCTTTTACTCAAAGCTGGCGAGTTAGATCCCACCAATTTGTCCACGAAGGAATTCGATGCTTCCTCTAAAAAAGGAGTTGAGCCCAAAAGATGAGGAAATGGGCAACTTCCCAGAGATTCAATCTTTCTTTTCCCTAGGGGAAAAGATTGAAGTACGAGGCAGGGACGTCATATTGGGAACAACCAAACTAGTCACTACCACCATAGGCACAACGCCAAGAAAGAGGACAACATCCTTGGAATGGGGAGCCTTCCCACCCCCCCTCGATTGACCCATGAAGCAATCAAATCACAATAGTGATTGGAAATTCAAAAAAATTTCAAAAGCGAGAAATGTCATAGCAGAGCAGAGTCAAGCTATCAATTGTTATTCTTAGTTTTTTTTCATTGGTATAAAAGCTTCCAGAGCGAGAAATGTCACAGCAAAGCGAAGCCGAGCTTATTGTTTCATGTTAGTTTTGATAATATTTTCATCTTGTTTGCATACTCAACAATTTCATAGGGAGTGCTTTATTTCATTTGTTTAAATTGACTAATATGCTCATATTTGTTCATGTTTGACGAAGTGAAAATTGAGGCATTCACATTTTGGCGCCCACCATTTAATGCATTCGATAGGAATATAAAGTTTTTTCACCTTCGTTTAATGCATTCGATAGAAATATAAATTCTTTGTTTTTGTTCATATCTATTGATGCATTAGATAGGAATATAAAGTATTTGTTTTTGTTCATATCTATTGATGCATTAGATAGGAATATAAAGTCTTTGTTTATGTTCATATCTATCGATGCATTAGATAGGAATATAAAGTCTTTATTTCTATTCACATTCGATTAATGCATTAGATGGGAATGTAAAGTCTTTGTTTATGTTCATATAAACTTCATGCTTTGGTTGCTCCGTTACTCTTACTCTTACTGTCGAAATCTTCGCTAGAGCGATATCTTTCTTGAAGTGGGATTTGTATTTTCTTGGCTTAATTGGCATTAATCACATCTATAGTTTAGTAGAAACCAAACTGATCATTTGATGGAAATTTAATATCGATTAATGTATTATATGGGAATGTAAATTCTTTGTTTATGTTCACATAAAATTTAAGCTTTGGGTGTTGTGTTACTCTTATTCTTACTGTGGAAATATTTGTTGGAGCGACATCTTCCTTGAGATGTGGGGTATAGAATTATTGAATGCATAGTTAATGCATTCAATACCACCCAGTTCGAGGAAAAGGAGCTAGAAGCGTTAGATGGATACGCATGCTTTAATATTAATTAATGCATTAGATAGGAATGTAAAGTCTTTGTTTCTGTTCATATAAACTTCAAGCTTTGGTTGCTCCATTACTTTTACTCTTACTATGAAAATATTTGATTCAACGACATCTTTCTTGAGGCAGGCTTTTTATTTTTTACTGTGGAAATCTTTGCTAGAGTGACATATTTCTTGAAACAAGCCTTTTATTCTACTGTGGAAGTATTTGCTTGTGCGACATCTTTCTTGAGATTTGGTTACTAATAATTGCAAATTTAGGGATTGGCTTCCAAATCACCCCACACTCTCATCACTCTTGCTTGCAGCTTAGAGAGTGAAATTTCTCCACATTCATAAGGAAGATCTATGACTTAGAGAAACTCACATTGGTTAGTGCCGCCCATTCGTAAAAGAGAGTGGCTGGTGTGTTGATTAATTTTGACCTGCAATATTCATTTGGCATCATCATTCTATAATGTTCATTTGGCATCATGTGTTGATTAACTTTTAGTACTATGACCATTTTTTTTTATGGTGTAGCAAGGTGGAGAAATCTAGGAAAATAACAAGCAAATTTGAGTTGGAGAAGTGGGCATTGGAATTGAAAAAAAAAATTAATGCTCATTGTAATAGCCTAGGGCATCCATTGCTATTTTCATTTTCTATTTTATACCAACTAGCTTTATTTTGGGTTTAAAATTAATCATTGATTTGATATTTTCAAGTTGGTTAAAATTGAACTTAGAAATTTACTAGGCATTGCTATGTGGGATAAAATTGAACAGGGCAAACTCACACTCAGTTTAGTGCTTAAAATGAATTCACCATTGCTTTGAAGGTTAAAACAAACAAGTGCTTAAAGTGAGTGATCTCATCTTTGACACACTTTGAGTACATATCCTCTCCCCTTGCGCTTCGTTCAATCTTGGGTGAAGAGAAACACTCAAGGTGTTATTTTCTTTCTTTTGTGCATTTGAGGTGTGTATCCTCTCCCCTTGTTCCTTTTGGTGATCTTGGGTGACGAAAAAAATCTTTTCTTTTTGCATTTTTTTTTCATTTCAAAGTGTCACCTTTAGAATGGCCTACCTCCCAACTTGAGAGAGGGAACAACCCGAACTGATGCTTTCATATTTGGTCTGCTATATAAATGAAACGGTGCTGATGAAAGTCATCAACTAGCTAGTGTGGTTTTCCCATACCGACAAGTTCCACCCCTAGTATCCATGTGATACATTAAAATCTCTTCTTAGGAAGGGACTAGGAGGCCTCTTAATTGAGCTAATCTTGTCATGTGTATGGCACTAGTGTTTTATCTCGAATATCCGAACTAAGAACCAACTTGTTGTAGTGACCAAAACCTTTATGCTTGTTGGTGCAAGAATGATCGTTCCAAAGCCGCCCCATGTTCCACTATTCATTGTAGAATAGAAAATCCTTCAGATCTTTGGATCTTTGGGGTTTGATATTTGGTGCACCAAAGAAGTGTGTGTCATGAAAGGGGGAGCTAGTGCCACCAAATCTCTAGTTTACTTTGTCTTATTTTTTGGATCAATCTGAGTGGAGGCTCAGCAAGTAGTATCTCTTCAGCCTAGGATTGTGCATTTTGTGAGTCACTTGAACACATTGCTTGATTTCAAAACATTGAAACAAACATTTAACAATAACCAAAAATTTCAAACCCTTTGAAAGGAGTGAATACCTTTGAAGAGTCCAATTATTACTGCTTGTCCCTAAGGATCTCATCCTTAGAGGCTTCTAAATACTTGGGCTCATATCTCAATTTACTCTCTTCAAAGTCAACCTAGGAAAACTATGGCCTTAGCTCTTTTATTTTCACATAATGGACCTTGTGGAATGAAAAGGAGCTTAGAAATAGACATTTAGTTTGAAATTTAAGCAAGAAAAGTTGATGTGGTAAAAAGAATTCATTAATCAAAGATAAAATCACAATTGAACCCCATACTTGTATTTATCCTCATGGTCTCTCACAAAATCAAGATCCCTAAACAAAAGTTCACATGTCACCACTTCAAACTTAGACATCATAGCCCAAAAGCTATCAAGAAACACTTTGTGGCACTTTACCACAATACAAACATCTTGGTAAGGAATTTTTATAGACGCATCTCTATGAGGGATAATCCAAACTTGTATATCCAATATGAGCCCCTTATTTAAGCTATTGATCTTGAGTCATTTATAGGGTAAAGCATGTTCTTCAACACCTTGGTCTTGTAAAAAAAGTTCTTCTAGGTTCATCTAGGGTCAAAACAAACAAATCCATCCATCCTCAACATTTATCAAAAATCCATCTCACAAACAACTTTCTAGAACTTTAGAAACATCCTTATGCTATAATTTTGGTAAATCATTTTAGACCAAATCAAAATCATCTTATTTAGTTAGGTGTGTGGAAATGAATCCTTTATCACACTCTTAGTTAAATTAGCAACCCCTTTTGGACAAGTTCATCTTAAGATCACATCTAATATCTTAGGGTTTACAAGTTCATCATCCAAATCAAAACAAATCAAAATCAAAATCCTAAAGTCTAGTATTTATCCAAAGTTCCTCAAAGTTCAAACATCCATATCATTCACCCTCTCATTTACCACATCATCATTATTTGATCCTAAAACACATCCTAGAATTTCTTTTTGTACCTAAAGTTTAGATCAACCAAAGGAGTTAAAGGTTCATCCCACATATTCCTAAAGTTGATCCCAATTTTATGGTCCAAACAAGGTCACAACACAAGAAAATCATGGAGAAAAACAAAGAAACATTAGCCACAAGTGATTTAAGCCAAACAGAATTCAACCCTAGGGCATCCACCAACCCTCCACCTAATCCCCTTCAAGATGCTCAAGAGGAGGAATGTCAAGTGGAGTATATCACAAAAAACTTCAAAGAGATGTCTCATGATGAATTACTCAAATTAGTGCAAAATCCAAACACCCACAAACTTTTCAACACAGTCATGAAACCAAATCCCACCAATACATGTTGGCATTGGCAAAAGAAGGGGCTAAACTCCCTTCTGATTTCAACATAAGCACCATTTTTGAACAACCCTTGGGAAACATACTACAAACATCATTCACGCCATCTTTTCTGACCATAGATCAACCCATCTCCCAACCATCACCATCTCACACACCTAGTCAACCCGTGGTCACCAAAGGAAGCTCACTAATTCAAGCCCTTCAAGGACACCCACTTGTCAATAATCAAAACTTGGAGGCTAATAAAATCTTTAATATCTCAAACACCAACACCTCCCAAATTGATCTACATCCATATGTGTGAGATTTGCTAACTATCCTACCAGGAATCTAATGACTGAAGGAAAGCAAAACTAGAAATATGCAGAGGAATAAACTGTATTCCTCTCAAGAATGCAAAGCTATATTCAGCTTGAGAATTGAAAATTACAAAGGAAATCCCTTGGTTATATAGGCTAAGGGGAGAGATGGATGCAACTAGATTATGACAAGTGTTGGCATCCTATAAGGTGTGACAACTCATGTCATTAAATGCTCAACCACCTTATCCCTATGTAAAGTTAAGCTAGTGTGAAGAGGACTTTAGTGGAGAACTAGCTAAGAATGAACTAGTTAGATAAAGTACCCCTTTCACACTAACACCCCCCCTTAAGTGCAACTTAGGGAGAAGTATACAATGCAAAGATGAAAATATGGGTCCCAACTACTAGGCCTAATGAGGTACCCATGTACATAATAACCTATCAATGATAAAGAAGGAGAAAACCCAGTGGGAAAAAACTCCTGCCCATGAGAGGGTGAATGAAGAAGGTCTAAGTGACCCCCCCAGAAGAGATGTGTTGCACCCCCAAGAGAGACCGAAGATGAACATACTTGCTCTCAGTGAAAGGTTTGGTGAATATATCTACAACTTGATCTGTTGTAGGATAGTAGCGCAAATCAATGACCTACTCCTGAATCAGCTCCTAGAGAAAATGCATATGGATCTCGATGTGTTTGGTTCATTGATGATGGACCAGGTTCTTCGAGATTTGGATGGCGCTTTGGTTGTCATAATAGATGATTGATGGCTTCTAATAGGTGATACCAAGTTCAATGAGGATATTTTGAAGCCAAATAGCCTCAATGATGGCATTGACAGCCCCTCGATACTTAGCCTCAGTTGAAGAAAGAGCAATGGCATGTTGCTTCTTGCTCTGCCAACAAATGGGACTAGAACAATAGTGAAAACTGTAGTCGAATGTGGACTTGTGATCATCAATATCACCAGCCCATTTAGAATCTGTGTATCCTAGTAAGTCTGAACTTGTGTCTGTTGCATAGTGAATCCCATACCAATGAGTGCCCTGGATGTAGTGCAAGATGCGTTTGGCAGCTTTCCAATGAAGCTCATGTGGTTTTGTCATGAAGCGTGAAATAATGCCAACTGTAAAGGAAATTTCAGGGCAAGAACGAGTCAAGTAGATGAGGCTACTAAAAAATTGATGATACAGAGTAGCATCAACTAGGGGTGTGGAAAATTTGGCCTCAAGCTTAACTCCAAACAGAAAGGGAGTTGATGCAAGCTTACAATCAGCCATATGAAAATGTGACAAAAGATCAAGAGCATACTTGGGTTATGCAAGTGAGATCCTGGAAGAGGATTGAGTGATCTTGATCCTAAGAAAGTAGTACAAGAGACCCAAGTCAATCATGGAAAATTTGTCATGCAAAGCATTCTTCACAGTTGTGATGATGGATGAAGTGCTCCCAGTGACAATCAAGTCATCAACACAGAGAGCCAAGAAGAGAAGTGCATCCTCTTGCCGCAAGATGTAGACATTCAGATTTGAGTGGAATCTAGAGAACCCAATGGAGAATAGGAAGGAGTCCATTTTGGCATACCAAGCTTGTGGAGCTTGTTTGAGGCCATAAAGAGACTTCCTTAGTTTACAAACCAATGAAGAATCTTGAATGAATCCTTGTGGCTGCTCCATGTAAATTTCTTCATGTAGATCTCCATGAAGAAATGCACTCTTCACATCCATTTGATGTACAACCCAACCATGAGCTATAGAAATAGCAAGTAGCAAGCAAATGGAGTTCATTTTCGCAACAGGGGCAAAGGTCTCAGTGTAGTCAATACCTGGTACTTGAGAGAAACCTTTGGCCACAAGTCATGCTTTATACTTGTCAACTAAGCCATCCACTGCAAATTTGGTTCGATAGATCCACTTACACCGAACCAATTTTCGTCCCTTGGGAAGTGGAACAAGATCCCATGTTTATTCCACATTAAAGATTTGTACTCTTCCTCCTTTGTGGAATCCCACTCAGCAATACCAGAGGCTTCACAAAATGATTGTGAATCTAAAGTTGTGGCAATGTAGGAATGTGGAATGTCTTGATGTTGTGATCGAGTCCTCCGTGAACTTGAAGGATCCCCAACAAGAGTGCCTGCAGACTCAAGTGTTTGGTGAGCCCAACAAGGCATGGTAGGGGATGTAGGAGGAGATTTTGAACTCTCTAAAGAGGAAGAGGAAATCTCATGATCAACAAGATGACTAGAGGAAGCTTGAGGAAAATCCTCAATGTCAGAATCCTCTAAATCCATTGTGGAGGGAGGAAGAGTAGAGGATGAGCTAGAAGAGCTTTCCTCAAAATGCACACTACGCTCAATGAAGAGCTCATGTGTGGTAGGATCCAGTAGCCGATATCCTTTGACACCATCAAGGTAACCAACAAAGATGCAAGGCCGACTTTGAGGTTCCAAGGCCTTGCGCTTATTTGAAGGAATATGTGCCCATGCTAGGGAGCCAAAAAATCTAAAGTGCCCCACAACAGGTTTCCTACCACACCAAGCTTCGAAGGGAGTGATTCCCTTTAATGCCTTATGTGGAACTCTATTCTGGATGTGAGCAACACAGTTGATAACTTATGCCCAATATGCAGGTGCAAGGGAGCGAGTGTGGATCATGCAACTACCCATCTCTTTTAGGGACCTACTTTTCCTCTCAGCTACACCATTTTTTTATGGTGTGTAGGCAACAATATGTTGAAGATCAATCCCTTCAAGAGTACAAAATTTCTCAAATCGTTGGTTCACATATTCTCTGCCATTATCAGTGTGGAGAATTTTGACACACTTTCCAGATTGCTTCTCAGCACGAGCCTTAAACTCTTGAAATCTATCAAAGACTTCTCCTTTGTTTTGAAGAAAGTAGACCCATGTGTATCTAGAATAGTCATCAATGAAGGTGAGCAAATAATGAGCCTTACTAAAAGATAATAATGGAAAAGGACCCGTCAAGTCACTATGAACCAATTCAAGGACTTCTTAAGCCCTCCAAACCTTCCCTTTGCCAAACTTCTCAGGATGTTTGCACAAGGAATAACCTGAACATACACCATCTAAAAAATTGATTTGAGGAAGACCCGTGACCATATTTTGTTTGTTGAGTTGTTGAAGATAGCGGTACTTGAGATGGCCAAACCGCTCATGCCATAGTTTGTTTACAACATTTGAATGGGTGAGCGATGCAATTGAATGTGAATCAAGTACAAAATGAGAGAAAGCATACAAGTGAGACTCGTGTTTGGCCTTACCAACTGCAAGGAGTGCATTATCTTCAAGATTCCTGATGCTGATAGAATCTGAAGTGAATTCAACTTTTCTACCATTCTGAGTGATTTGGTAGATGGAGAGAAGGTTGGCTGACAAATTAGGAACGCAGAGGACATCCTCAAATGTACCATTGCCAATATCAATTGAACCCTTCCCAATTACATCCATTGGAGAATCATCCTTGATGAGAATGTGGGGCACAGAACAAGGCTCCAACAAAGAAAATTGTTCTTTCATAGAACCCATGTGATGTGATGCACCTGAGTCAAGAATCCACTCTTTTGAAGAATCAGTAATAGCAACAAGTGCATGGGCTTTCCCTTTACCTGATTTGGAAGGAGTAGAGGATTGTTGAGCAACAGAAGAAGGCAGATTAATGTTGTTCCTTTTAAGAAGATGCTTTAACTCATCGATCTACTTCTTATGATAGGAATGTTCCTCATGACCAGGTTTCTTGCAGTAGCTACAAGTTGGCCACTCCTTTTGAAAATTCCCCTTTGAAGAGGAGGACTTGGAGTAAATTTTTGTTGTTGAAGATGATTGTGCTTGATCTCTTTGTGACTTCTTCTTGAACTTCTTTTTTTTGTTGTCAGGTTTCCTTGATTCTTTTTTACCCTTTGGTTGACCAGCCATCAAAGCTTGTGAATGTGAAGGCTTGAGAAGACCCATTGAAAGAAGCTTACCTTCTTCTTGCATTAACATTTCAAAAAATGAAGCAAAAGAAGGTGTAGTAAATGTGGATCTCACTGTCAACCTATGAGTATGAAAGCTAAAAACAAAAGTTGCAAATTCAGGTCCAAGTTTATTTAGAGTGTTATAGACAATTTGAATGTCTTTCTTCTCTAATCCACATGATTTACATTGTGCTCTAAGGTCATTGACCTTTGTTACATAATCCTGGATGTTATCAAAAGACTTTGAATCAAGACCCATTAGTTCATTATCAATTTGATAACCACAAACTTCATCAGCTGTTCCATAGAGAGTTTTTAATTTGTCTCATGCATCATGCGAATCTTTACATGCTTCAATCTGAAACATTATATCAAGAGAAACAAAACTCCTTAGACAACCAAGAGCTTTTTTATGTTCAAACATCCAAAGTAGTTTTTCCTTATCATTTGTTGGTTCAGTTACCTTCTTCTCAAGATAAGGTGTATATCCTAGTTGTGTTAAGGCATTCCATGCATTTTGATGCCATGTGTTGTAGTTGTAGGGCGTGAGCAATGGAAACTTAAATGTACCCATAGTGAAGGAAAAATAGAGCACAAAGTATGAGAGATGTTCAAGCACAAAGACAACAAGAGACCCCCCCTTCTTTACTCAATCAAAGAACCCCTAAGAGAAAAATGATTTGGCACTTTATATTTAGTGTAGTTACAAATTTATGGATTTCGATGCTTTACAAATCCTCAAGAAATGAACATGTGTTGAAAGTATACATTTGGTACAATTTCATATGAAATAAATAGCACCAATGTGAAGTACACAAATTCATGCACTTTCAAAAAAAGAACCAACTCAATCTAAGGTTGTATGCAAAAGTTATGTAGGTTTGAAGTTTGCAAAACGAGAATGGTGAGGAGTCATCCCTGAGAATCAAAAATTTCTGAAAAAATTGTGCACCAAAATTTGAAACCATCTTCACCAATGCGTAGAGCATGAAAAATTATCCCAAATCAAAAAAAATTGCACTGAATTTTGAGGTCAAGCGCCCAAGTTATGAGTTGTCAAAGTTGACCTTCAAAAAACAATGCATCAACGGAGAGGGGGTGAAAACTCTTCAAAAAAAAATCCGCAAAATTTAGCATAATTGTTGCCAAAGTTAGTGGTCCGCCAACTATTTTAGAAATCCACCAAATGTAGCACTCCCCCAGATAAATTTAGCGGACCTCCAAGTTAACCGCCACTAAATTCTTTGCAAAATTTGGCGGAATTGGAATTTTTATATTTTTAATTAAAAAAATATTAAAAGTGTTAGAGGAATTAAAAACAATTTTTTTTTAATAAAAAAACATTAAAAAAATATTAAATGGTTGCACAAATAAATGAGAGGCACTTTTCAAAAAGTTATAATATTAATATAATTTTATTTTTTTTTAAATTTAAAAAAGTCAAGAAAGTAGATGGGATTTTTATAAATCGTGGGTGGACTTTCCAAAATTTTATATTTCTTAATATAAAAGAAGATTAAAAATAGATTTTTTAATATATTAAAAATTCTATAAAAAGAAGTTTAGGAAAAAAAAAATTTAAAGCTCGGAGGCCGAGATTCCTGCACATAGGTTGCGCAAGTACCCTGTGAGTTGTTGTGCAGTACCTACTGTGCATGTCAATTTGAAACTTTTGTTTTTAAATTTTCAATAAGATTTTTTTTTTTTTTTTTGGGTTTTAAATTTTGACTTTTTATTTTTAAACATAAAAAATAATTTGTTTCTAAATATATTTTTGGTTGCAATTTTAAAAAAAAAAAACAATACATATATATATATATATTATTTTATTTTGCAATTTAAAAAATAAAAATTGAAAATCTCTTTTTAAAAAATAAAAAAAAAGTATTTTATTTTTTAAACAAAACAAAATATTTTTATTTTAAAACCAAAAATAAATGTTTTTATTTTTAAAACAAAATGAAGCATTTTATTTTAAAACAAAAAGTAATTATTTTTATTTTAAAATAAAAAATAATTTGTTTATGGGCAAAATAGCTCTTTGGACAAATTTTTTTTTCCTTACCTGGCAACTTTATCCAAAATTGACATTTTGACAATCAATTTTATGGTTTTTGGATCTTTTGAGCACGATGGCAGGGTCGAATTTGACCCAAAATCCTCTTAAATGATAGCTCCTTGTTGGATCTGGCAATGAACCTCCCACTTCAAATTGTTGCAGATCTGGTCTCTGATGTTTATTTTGAGCTAAATAAAGGGAAGATCTGAATGTCTAAGTTGCTTTGGACTCAATGGTGAGCTCAGAATCTCTCCAAGAAGCTTCAAAAGACCTATAATTGACAAGTCAATGTATGAACCCCCCCATAAACTGATATTTTTTTCACACCTTTCTGATTCTCCAAATCATCATACGATGCAAGAGAAGAGCATACTCAATTTTTGAAAAAAAAAGCTCTACACTCTCAAATTTCCTAAAGGAATGCTAACCCACAACTCAAATTTGGCTCTGATACCATGTGAGATTTTCTAACTAGCCTACCAGGAATCTAATGATTGAAGGAAAGCAAAACCAAAAATATGAAGAGGAATAAATTGTATTCCTCTCAAGAATGCAAAGCTATATTCAGCTTGAGAATTGAAAATTACAAAGGAAATGCCTTGGTTATATAGGCCAAGGGGGAGAGATGGATGCAACCAAATTATGACAAGTGTTGGCATCCTGTAAGGTGTGACAACTCATGTCATTAAAGGCTCAACCACCTTATCCCTATATAAAGTTAAGTTAGTGTGAAGAGGACTTTAGTGGAGAACTAGCTAAGAATGAATTAGTTAGATAAAGTACCCCTTTCACACTAACAATACGTACCACTCACGAACGTAGCACCCACTTTTCATGTCACACCATCTTATACCCTAGATCTGCAAGGTTTTGTTCCTAATTTCCCACAAGGAAAAATGAATCTATTTGGACAAGTAGGTACCTTTGATGCTTCATATTCACTCCTACAAGGGAAAACATCACAAACATACCCACAATTCCCTATCATGACACCATCACCTACACCAATTCAAGGTATATTATAAATCACTCCATTGAACACATAAATCCAAAATCAACCAAATCAAGTCAACCCCCCAAACACAAATCAAATCAACACACCCATCACGTCAAATACTCCAAACGTGCCATTGATATCACAACACCAAGTGGCATCATCCCAAATATCTCAACCACCAATCACATCATCATCAACACCTTAAACATCTCAAATTCTAGTTTCACAAGGGATAAGCACATCAAATACGGTTCCAATTACCCAACCCCTTGTCATTACATACAAACACCTCAACAACCACCCCAACAACCTCTTGCAACACCATCTCACACCATCCCCCAAAAATCCCCACCTTTGTCTCAAAACCCCAACTCAAAAATTCAATACAATATCACGTTGTAAGCAACGCAACAAGCATACCAAAAGGCATTACAACAATTTCAAATGCAACAAGCACAGTCCGCACAACAACAAGCTCAAGCTCAAGCTCAAGCCCAAGTGCAAGCCTTGTTACAACAACAAGCCTATCAACAAGCTCTACAAAAACATCATGCACAACAACAAACGTTGATAGCACAACAGCAACAAACAACACAATAACAGGCCCAACAATAGGTGCTATTGGCACAACAACAACAACAAGAATCCCAAAAACAATCGTTGTTGGCACAACAAAAATAGCAGTCATACTAACAAGCATCGCTCGAACAACAAAGCTTCCAACAACCCTTCACAAACACGTAACAAAATTCCTTGAGCCTTAACACGCAAGTAACACACGCCACCTCATCATTCACCCAACAAACTATACCACATCAAAACACATACATTCCACCGCTTAATCCACGAAATGATCTCTCCACGCAAGTCAAATTGCTCTCGTAGTAAATACATGACATTCAATCAAGGAAGACAAAGAAATCACACACATTATGAGATTTGTGCCCCTATCCATTTGATAGGAATATCGCTATGGTTCCATTCCTACCAGGATTCGAAATACCAAAATTTGACAAATACAGAGGAAAAGGAAATCCTAAGGATCATATCAAAGAATTTCACGTACATTGCATGGAAGTAGCATATGACAATTCCTATCTAATACGACTCTTCCCCCGAAGCATGGTTGGTCCCACAATGGAATGGTTCTCCCACTTACCCCCTGGAATCAAAAAGTTCCAAGAAGCTGCGAACCTATTCATAGAAAACTACTCATTTAATCTAGACATGGATGTAAGCCTAGATGAACCATCCGGCCTCAAACAAGCTAAGAAAGAGACATTTTTAGCTTTCTTACAATGATGGAGATCTAGAGCCAACAAAAGAAAATGGTTCATGTTGGAGGAACAACAAATTGGAACCATCATATATAACCTCAAAGGGGAATTATCCTTCCATCTGAAAATTCAATGAATCACGACATATGACCAACTAATCCCCAAGGCTCTCAACATTGAAAGAGCCCTTATAGCACAAGGGTGCACACCCGTGTACCAATACAATACCATTGACTAGCTACAATGACAAACCTCACACTTGGGCTAACAATAAAAGAGTTACCAACGATGGTGTTGTTGATGCCAAAGTTGTTATTAGTGCTCCAAGGAAAAACACACAACAACAAACATATCCACAACATAACACTTATCAACCAAAAATCAAAACGAAACAACCCATCTATCAAAACACACCACAAACAAACACCCAACAAAGGAACACATGAGAAAACACACAACAAATAAACATACAACCACAAAATAGCCAATCAATGATCAATGTTGTCAATACTCAAAGGGCACCACAAAGAGCATATAACAATGCACCTAGACGATAATTCACTCCCTTAGGGGAAACCATGGACGTAGCTTTGAAGAAGTGTATACAAGCTAACCTTATCACACTCCCAAATTTCTCCAGCTATCAAGAGCCACAAATCAACCCTCCTAGCTATAGAGAAGATCATTTTTGTGAATTTCATTGATACAAAGGTCATAATACACAAAGTGTTTTTCGACTCAAACACCTTATTCAAGATATTATTGAACAAAAAGACCTTGAGGTTGATCAACAATCTGGGAATCAAGACTTGCAAATCTAAAAAACTCCTATGCCTGATCATGGGAAAGCAAAAGATATAGGAAAGGCATCAAGTTCTAATAACATAAACCATATCCATGATACCACGTTAGCACACATTTATGTTGCTCATCCATCACACAAAGAGGAATCAAAAAAGCATCAAGAAACATTCTTAAAACAGATTCAAGATCAATCAATAATGCCTAGCAATATTTCATATCAAAATGGTATCATGTATCTTTCAGATAGCCACATTACTCCTTCGTATGACTCCATAATTGGCCTCATTGAGGAAGTACCAAGACGACAAAAAGTTTTTTCATGCTCCATCCATAGACTTTACATCTTGTGAAGATTCTCCTATCAATGATACATCATCCAACCAAGGGTCATGTCAAGAAGATAGTCTAGAGGATAATAGAAGTTGCTCTGAGCTAAGTCAAGATCAAGATACTCTTCCCCCACAACATAGTCATGAGAGTAATCTAATATCAACCACAAGTCATGCTAAAGAGATCAAATCCCTGGAGAATTATTATGACTTATTGATCATTCTCCAATCCTTCTAGAAATTCAAGGACACACCTGATCCCACCAATGGGATGCTTTCTTCGGATGGACATTTAGACATTCTTCATACAAAACAAGGGTCTCTCACTCTTGATATTCCCACACAAGAACAAGTGGCAGTTGAGATCCTTGATTATTATAGTGATGGTGCATCATCGACATCTTATGAATTAGCACTAACATCTTTTGAAGTAGAATCAACAAACAAAGACATCACAAGATTAGATCAAATAGTTAATATCCTCAAACAGGGAGAGCCCATAGCAATATCAGGTTTTCATGACAAGTCACACTCATTGGATATGGATCAAAAAATATGTTATCAATGCAAAGAGGTAGGTATTGTTAATACCTTCACAACGTTGGGGGAAATCTTGTCTAATGCAAACATCAACATAAGAGGCACGAAGGATCCTTATGATAAAAATATTGTCAACACTACAACTAGTCATATCATGAATCGTCATCTATCCACCATCTCATACACCAAATGGGACCAATGTGAGAAGATATATTCCTTTCAAAGAAAATAGAAGATCACCAAAGAAAGTGAAGCAATAAAGCACAAAGGACAAAACAAATATAAATGGATACCAAAGAATACAAAAGAAAATCATCCCAATCATACTCCATTGGTCAAAGAAGCTATGGGGCAAAATCAAAAAGGGAAAAATATCCATACAAGACTTCCTCAAATACAAAAGCAAGATTCTCAAGCAATAGACAAATATATCAAGCGGTTGGTCCTAATTCCACACACACTTTCGTGTTTATCCATCATTGCTCATCTTCCCAAGTTTGGAGAGCCAAAGGTTCCAAACTATCAACCAACTCATCTCATATTCCATCATGCATGATACTGTACACTCCATCCATGATATCCAATTCTCACAATGACCACGTGTTGAAAGCTCCTCTTCGTCATAAGGATTCTAAAGGCACTTTATCACGATGCGTGCACATAGACAAGGTTAATCTGATACAATAAGGTAGATCAGAGTTCTTCAAAGTTGCATTCAAGTGTGTGCATCTTAGCAAAGCAACTTCTTCAAGCAGGATACCATTGGCACGTTATGGCAGTGACCTCTACATCAGTACCACCAGGTGGTTCAACATGAGGGTAAATTTTTCAAAAAATCAAGAAAATAGTAAAAATAAAAATCGTCCTATAGTGAAAACCACATGGGTGGTGCTTTAGGAAAGTACTATGATGAAAATATAGAAAATAGGCATCATGAGTAGAATCGCACGTCGTATGGACCTTTTCAAGTGAAAGAATCTCATCCCCTTCATAAAAAATCTGACATTTCCTCCATCTATCCAATCCATCTTTATCTAGATCTTATAGCATATCTTGATCTTGACAAAGGTTTGATGTATAGTTTAACTTTCCTCATGGCTAGAAGAATTTTGACATGGTCTTTACCATACATCCCATGTCCTATTGCACATCAAAACTCTTCCCATAGTTCTCCAACTGTATCTTGATTTGTCCAATATGTTATGAAACATTACTAGACACTAGGGGTAGGTTCTAGGGCTCTCATTTTTATATAACTCTTGATCCATGTCTTATATCTCACAATGTGATATTGACATCGTGATCTAGGTATCGTTAAAATAAAAAAATACAAAAAACATTCATAAAACCAAAAACATCCAAATCACATGAAAATCCCAAAACATTCATAATATCACATCAAAATGTCAAAAACATGGTTGCCTAACTATGTCGTCTCTGAGCTCAAACATAGGCAAGGCCATCATTGATGAGCCCTCGAGACACAAAATCCAAGAACATTCACAAATCTCAAAAAAACCCAAAAACATTTGTAAAACATCTTAAAATCCCACAACAACATCAAAACATTTCAAAATACCAAAAAAATAAAATAAAAATCATCCACCCCATTTTTCTTTCACCGATGATAATCTCATCCATAATAAATTGATCGTCACACTCACCCTTTGGTACACAAGCAAGAAACAAGTACAACACTCGGCAAAAGCAAAATTTTAAACATAAAATCAAACTCTTGATCTTTTTGGAAAATATGTGAATCAACCTTATATCAACAGCCTTTCAAACAACCTATCAACTTTCCACCATCCACTAACATGTCCTAGGATGTATCCTTCCTAAAATGGGCATTATCTATTGGCAAAACACTTTGGATTCTTATCCTCACACACATCCCCTTGGCTAGAGGTATGAAGAACATTGGCTTGTTTGTTTACTTGATCTTTTCTTATGGTTTATCTTATTTTTTTCCTATTCCAATGACCTCTCAATGATGTCTATCAAAATGATGTAGAGAGAAAGGAATTGGGCATTAATCATTATCTTTTGATTGTTGTGCTTGTTGGACGTTCTTGTAATATAACCTCGGAAAATACTTACTTTTTTAGGTATGTATGGAAGGTGTTTTGGATAGCTTGTTGACTATTACATTGATCAGTTATGCCTTTCCATGTTTTGGTTTGAGATGTTTGAAACTTCTAAAATGCATCCTAGCAAGGTTTTTGTATGTCAAGTGTGAACAAGAATACTCCTATCTGTTTGTTGAGTCAAAGTCCATCGCACTAGATATCATGTCATCCTGGTTGTTCATACCTTGATGCATCATGTTTATGTGTTTTATCAAACATAAGGAAAGTTGTGCCATTCGTGACCCAATCCCTGGATAAGCAAACCATCATCACTCATCACCATATCTAATAAAGTCTCGATGATTCAAAGACTTGTTGGACTTCTGCATCTTCTCATACTCAATGGTTCATCCATCCATCTTATTCTTCTTATTCTTCTATCTTTACTAACATTTCTATCCAAAATATGTGTGATATCTCAAAATATACATGAGGCTACCCATGGTTGATGACTGTCTATACATCATCAAAATTGTCTAGGTCAAATATCTGATCTTTCTAAAGAATTATCTTTTCGTCCTCTAATCAGCAAAACCACTCCTCTCACTATTTTATCGTGATCTCAATCGGAAATTGACATTTTCGCTTGATATCTCTAGGGGGCAATGTGGCAACATAATTTATTTCACTGGGGCATCAGTGGGGCATCCAAAAAATAATAATTTTTTTGAATTTTGATCTTGACAGTGTTATTCTTTGAACCAACACAGCAGGTACCTCACTTTAAAGAGGGGAAAAATGTACACTCAAATAGTTCAATCATCTAATTTTGATTAATTAACACCACTTCCTCCTAAATCACCTCTACACTAACCATTTAATTAAATAAATCTTATTATTTAGTTAAATTCATCAATTTCTACTATTAATCAAATAAAGCAAATTATTAGATTGATTCACTAATGTTCGTCTAATTTAATTAAATAAATCAAATTATTTAATTAAATCCCCTATGTCCTCATTTGTTTAAATAAATCTAATTATTTAACAAATGTCATAAAAACCCCTAATCCCACTTAGATTAATTAATTCTAAATTAATTAACCTAATTACCCCCTAATCTCCATTACCCATTTCCCTAGCCTTTAACCCCACCCTTGGTTAAGTCAACCCTTTGTCAACTAACCAAGTTGCACAAGAAAATCAATTCTTTTAAATAAGTAATTACCTTATTTATCCTCACAAAGGCATATTCTAGGAAATATTCCCTTAAAGCCCATTTTGTTGACTTTCCCTCCCAAAGGTATTTAAATCTCTTACGAGCTTTTCAATGCTTCTTCCAAAGGCATTTAAGCCTCTTACAAAGCCCTTAATGCCCCTTACAAAAGCATTAACTTCTCTTACATCCTCATTAAAATGCCTTCAATTCTCTTACATCCCCCTCACCCTTTCGCCTATAGGCATTAACTCTTCACATTTTTAAAAATGTGCTCCACAAATATCTCCTTAGGCTTTCATTAGGTCCTATGTTTAGTCCCACATTCACCAAATTCATCCATTCTTCAACCCTTCGCTCCTATAAGTAGAGGCCTCTTCTACTTGAAATGGATCCATAATCATATGCAATTTTACTATAGGCACATTAATCACTCATTTTCATCACATCTTAGCTTGTTTTTATTATCATTTTGCATAAAAGTCATCTTCACATCAAGGGATCAAGAGCATATCATAAGGGATTGGGAAAGGGTCACTTTCCACATCAAAGTGACACCAATCCCCCTATGGGATGATGGTTTGAGTAGTTTAGAGCAATATTTCATGTTCATTTGCTTATTGTTTCATGTTAGTTTTGATAATGTTTTCATCTTGTTTGCATACTCAACAATTTCATAGGGAGTGCTTTATTTCATTTATTTAAATTGACTAATATGCTCATATTTGTTCATGTTTGATGAAGTGCAAATTGAGGCATTCACACTTTCATCAAATCCCATTATTTCTAGGTCTCTCTTGGATGCCTATCACAAGGTCATAAGTAATAAATCAAATCATGGCCTTTCAAGAGTTTTCGTCATCATCTAATAACATGATATTTGAGGAGGTAGTCCATCAGGCTCCTATGGGGAATCTATTCCCATCTCCATCCTACATCTTACATGATCAAGATTCAAGTTACCAAGACTCACCCACATCAATAGAGGACTTTTCTCAAGACACCCAAGCTATGGACTTAATTCATAGATATATTATGAAGCATCCCAACCAATATATCCTTATGCTAGAAAAATAAAGGTGCCAAAATACCCCATGATTTTGACACATCCCAAATCACTCAACAACCTCCTTCTACACCTCCAACTTTTATTCATCATAATCCCACATATCTTCCACCTTCTTCTAGTCATCATGATCCCTCACATATTCCATCTTCTTCTAATATTCCCATTGCATCTCAATCAATCAATCCCACATCCCATTTGCATATCAAATCCCATCTCACACCCAAAACATTTCATCACACATCCCATAAACTCATAATTTCATTCTATTCAACACATCATATCACCCCCAAACCTCAAACCCTATCTCATCTACCCATCAAAACCTCCAATCATCTAATCCTATCTCATCCTCTTATCAATACAAACACATATCATCCCCACAAACTCCCATCTCCAACTATCAATCACCACCCCTCAATTTCATAATTTCTTTGGCCTAAGATATTCAAAAAATAAAGGATACCCTCGAGGAGCTTTATCTAGGACATCAAAATAAATCTTATACCTTCCAAAGAATATGTCCTTATCCTTTTGACATGTCCATCATCATGATCCCCTTTCCTCAAAATTTTGAGATGCCTAAATTCGACAAATACAAGGGAAAAGGGTACCCTAGGGAGTTTTATAAAAAAATTGCATTGCATTCCAATAGGTATCTTATCTTGATGTCCGCCTCTTGATATTATTCCCTGGAATCTTGGGTGGTCAATCCCTTGATTGGTTCACTCACCTCCCTTGTGGGACAATCACAACATTTTTTCAAGATAGCCACTAAATTTGTCACTCATTTCTCTTACAACATAGACCACATGATATCACCATGATGGACCTTTGTAATACTAACAAAATAATGGTGAAAGCTTTGCCTCATTCTTGAATGACATCTTGCTAGTCACTTTGCATGGGCCATACATAAAAAATAACTCATCACTATCTTTGTTGAGAACTAAAACACTGAATTGGACTTGCATCTTTGAATGCAATGTGATCACTCCTTTGATAAGATCATAGAAAATGGATTTTCTATAGAGAAATAACTCGTATCCAAAGGACTAGTAAAGATCTATAAAGAATGCAAAGACATCAATCATCAATCTAGTGATAAATCTCGCTTTTGGAATAAAAACAAAAGCACATTCAATGGTGTGACTGATGAAAAACATGTTCAAAATATTCAAATATATCCACCATCATCATCTCAAAAAATTCTAGCTCCCCAACATATAATATGGTCAACCTATTGAATTCATCCTCCAAATGCGTGTCTAAGCCAATGTGATCTAATTTCCACCCAACATATAATATGGTGAACCTATTGAATTCATCCTCCAAATGCTTGTCTAAGCCAATGTGATCTAATTTACACCCATGAAACTCCTTGGTCATGATGTGTCTAAGCTCTCTTAGTATAAAGAACATGAATTGTGTGACTACCATAGGGTCCATGGACTTAAAACCACCGCTTGCATGAAACTTAATAACTTGATCCAAGATCTCATTGATTGAGGAGAGATCTCCATCAAAGGCCAAAAATCCCCTAATTAACACTTGGATATATACAAGCAACCTTTCCCTCAGCATAATGATGGTAAATCTTCTACATCTTACAATGCAATACCTTATAACTACAATAATAATATCACATTTGATTTCGTCATTGGCCATATTGAACAAAGTCCTTCCCAAGTAACCATTATAACTATCAAAGCACCTAATTATGTTTTTAATACCGACATGGTCAAGTCACCATCCAAGGAGCTTCATCCTCCTCCCAACCTACACATTAATATAGCATCCTCAACCACTTGAACAAAACTCCAACAAAATTATCTATCCTTGAGCTACTCAAAACATCCCCCATCCATAAAGATATTCTTGAGAAATCCCTCCATGAATCATGTGTCCCAAATGGAATTAATATTTCTCAATTTAAATCCATTATAGGACACTTATCATCCCCACAATCCCTCACATTTTCCACTAAAGACTTTCCTTTCATCAATCCATCTCACAAAAATCCACTCTACCTTCAAGCCCACATGTCCTAGTAGATGGTGGATCAGGACTTAATCTTTACAACTTGAGTCTAATAAAACAATTATAATATTTTGATGATGTTGTCGATCCCCAAACTAAGCTTACCATCAACATGGTTACTGATTCGTCTCCCATGACATTAAAATTTTATACACCCCCTGAGGTGATTTGTTTCATGTGATGTTAAAATTTTGTACACCCCCTAAGGTGATTTCATCCCCGTGACATTAAATGGTCCCCCATGACGTTAAACTTTTACATGGCCACCTAGCATAACACAACTTGCTTTCCAATGGAGCCATGTGTTTTAGGAGTAAACTAGTATAACGTAGCTTCCTAGCCTTGTGAAACCCATCATCTTGCATGGACCCCTAGCATAACACAACTTGCTAGCTAGTAAATCCATGTAGCTCATAAGTAATCTAGCATAAAACTCGATAGCCTCATGAGATTACCATCACATCTAACATTATATTTGATGGATGGAATTTGGTATTTGAGACAAAATTTTGGACTAAGGTTTCTTTACCTTACTAACTCAAATCCTTTTTAGCATACTAACCTTGTGTTTGTGTCTTATTTTTATTTTTTTTGTGTTTATTATATGTCTACCTTGTGTCTTTTGCATGTTTTCTTTGTGTCTTCATTTTGTATGCTTTGTTATGTATGCTTTTTTTTTCATGTTGCATTACACCTCATGTGTATGTTCCTTTGTCTTTACATTGTTGTTTTGTAGGATATTGAGCCTGGGGGCTAGCACATCCCCTTTAGTGTCATCTTCTCCAATATTTTCATGAAAGAATCCTTCTTGCCTTATCCTTAATTTAGTGTGAGCATGACCATAATTTCATACCCTCACTAAAGTGGGGGCTAAATGTAGTGTCATAAATTGTCAACCTTGACAATTTCACATTAGCTTTAGCTTAGATCCCTTATATGCCTGGACCTAATTGTGTTAATAATTTTATGGTTTTATTATCTTTTTCATAAAATCAAGATATAATTGGGACTTAATATTAATTATTTACTTGAGGGTAATAAAAGCCTCAAAATAGGTCTGGTCTAGGGTGCCATCACCCTTAACCAACCTATTTTAGCCTAGTTTTGGATATATTATTTTTGATATTTTTATATTTGTAAATTCAAATTCATTTGTCAGATTCTCATAATTAATTTTGTGAGAAACAAAGAAATATAGGCCATAAACTACAACCATAAGCTCCATGTATAAAAAATGTCAATGAAGAACATATACATAAAGGAACTGCTACTACATGGGTAATGTCAAATATAAAAATAGATCAAGGCATACTAATTCTATTCATTAACATTCAAACCATGATGTGGTTGATAATCAAAACCATGTAGTAACAAATCACAATCACAATAATTCACTCATGCAACAGAAAATTGTTGTATACTCTAACAAGAAGTCACCATAACACTCCAAAGTCCACCAAACCAAACCATATGAACATGAACCTCTAGGAAGTATCCATAGAACAAAAAAGAGAAAACATGTAAATTATGGATCATATAACATGTCCTAATAACACCTCAAAGTGCTAAGTTGTGTCAACTTAGACCTCCTTCACAACCCCAACTGAAAATCCTTAACACCCAAATATTCAATCTCATAAATCAAACAAAACATATGTATCTTCTATAATTAACATGGATGTAAACATCTCTAACCAAGTAATACCAAACTCAAATCCATTCCCTAACCAAAAATAATCCCAATAACATCTTGTAAACTCATAATCATAAATAAAACTCATATGTGCAAGGAGACAAGCATGCTAAAAATTCCTCAAATAAACCCCTTGAACTAACAAGCATAGCTCAATATTCATATCCATAAGAATACAAATCATAAAATATAATACATCCAAACATGAAGTGAGAAATACCTATCAAATCATTATTCATTGAGTAGACCAAGAGTAGGGAATGAGATTCTCCTCTAGGATACACCAAGACACAATAACTATCTCCAAGAATAATCTCCTCTATAGTTTCATCATGAACCCATATCTATATCTAGGTGAAGGCTCCTTGGAGTTCTTGAAGCCTCCAAAGAGTAACTATCTCAAAAAAAATCTTTAAAATCAAGAGAAATCTAGACTTGTCCAAGTCTTCAAGTATCCATAAGCACATAAAACTAATCAATCTATGCTAAGGTCCAAATACAAGACTGCACTCTCTTGAAGCTCCCAAATGCATGACCAATGTACTTAATACTAAGAAAACTATCTAGTGACTATCAAATCTCCAACTATAGAATCAAGAACACATCATGACATCCTGATCTAACATATCCTCCTAGGAAATCATTTTCTCAATGAACATATCCTTCTCTCAAGAATAATTTACCATGCCAAAACTCTAATGTACAATAAAGACTCCACCATACCACAACACCAAAGCATCCTCTTAACCAATAATCACATGTAAAAATTGACAAGTCATAAATCAACACCTCAACCAAAGACTCCAAAATTCCTCCATGGCTAAGCAAGATAACATATCTAATCATATGAATATAACCATCTACTAAATTAATATCACACATGGTCCACACACACTAAACTATAATACCAATAACTCTAGTGAATGAAATAGAGCCAAGATCTCCAATCCAAGAAGAGAAACCACCACCAAGTCATCATTATCAATACCTCCCACTAAAGTGTGTAACCAAGATATCCATGACATCATAATAAACAACGTAATGTTATCCCCAATTATTAACTATATAGGCACTTTAATCATCTACCCTCTCATACCAATGCACAAATGACCACAAACAAGGCCAACTAATCAAATTTGCAACAACACTAAAAAACATGTGGATATAGATAGTCCACATTCGAGTAATCCCACTACAACCAATAGGTGACCAACCCATAAAATTGCATAACTCATAGATCCAAAACCAATGCAACATATAAACTCACCATCACATCAATAACCTATAAATTGAGATAACCAAGAAGAAAACCTATATATCTCAAGACTCAAACACTACATCACCTACAAGTTTAATTTTCTAAAAAAAATCCATTACTAATTAACCATAATTAAGGAACCAAAATAAAATTCAAGAGATAAGAGAAACCTCCTAATACTAAACCAAACCATACCTATAATCATGAGTCAAACAATACCACAACCTTTTAAATACATTTGTGATCATGTTGTGTCAATACTCAAATGTACATGAATATTTATGACAACCTAATTATCACCATAATTGTACTTGTACTCAAATATCACTAAAATGAGACTTCAAGTCTCACATGCATATCAACCATGTCCTCAAACTAGAAGACTTATTATATACCTATCTCCATCAAAGTATAAACTCTAAAAATACCTATAAACTTGTATAATTGATCAAAAAATATAATAAAATATTCTACCATCATATTGTTCTCATAAAAACATGCACTCCCATAATTTTTCACCATTTAATTTATTTATATGCTCACACAATCACACTGTAAATCTCGGGCTCCTACAAGTGCTCAAATAAGTACAAATCTCTCTCTAATCATTCAAGTAAAAAACAATTGGTCCATTATACAAATTTTCTTCATCACCTATTTAAAATAAAAAAAATCAATTATGTATGTGAAATTTATGACCTTTTAACCATTCTATAGCAATTCCAACTTCATAGCACAAATTTTGACAAAATCATTGCATAGTTCTCACATAGACCTTTCTAACAACTCTAAGAAGTCAAAAATATGATATTGTGGGAAATATTTATCCTCCTAGAATAAAAATACTCTATTAGGCTAGAAAGGGGACCCAAAAGGGAATCCATATAGATGACATCATTTTTTATATAAACAATGGCACTCAATGGTTGCACGTAGGTAGACTTCTAGGTGATGGATTCCATAACAATTTAATTTTTTTTGAGATATTACTTATGAACCTGATGGTGCTTTTAAATATAGTTTAATTTTATTTTAAGTCATTTGAATTCTATGGGGGTTGACTTGTTGGCACCACTTAACCGAGGGTTAGGATCAAGGGACAGCGGTCATGTGTGGAGTTGTACCCTATTAGCTATTGTTGTTAGGTACCATTATAAATGATGTCATGGGGGATACAAGGTCTACAGACCCTTTGACCCTCATCAATTTAAAAAAAAAATCAATGCACAAGGTTTAATGACTTGATTTTTTAATCTACATGCATAGTTTAAATTAGACAACTAAACTAGGGAAGGGGAAGTTTTTTCTTCAAGTCTCTAGTGGTGAAATCTAACAAATTTTATATTAATATTTATCTCTTGAACCTCTTGGATCTAATGGTGAGGTTTTGTTTTGTCCCATGGGATAATTTATGAAACTAACCCAACAAAAAACTCATTATGAACACCAAGAAAAAGGCATTTTTAAGTTTTTCAAACCCCATATCCATGAAAGTAAATAAAAATTTGCAAACCCCATCTACATTCTTACAACCTATATAACATATCTCATATATTATTTTTTTTTAAATCTCTCTAGCATTTTCATGACTTCAAAATTTGATCAAATAATGGTTAAACACGAATAGGGATCTCTCACCTCCTTCAACCACAACCATGACCCTAATACATGTTAAGAAATTATCAAATTGATCAAACCATTTCCTACATAACCTTATGAGAGAAAAAACATGCATACAAGTAAATAGAATAATCATAATATAAATACTAAATAAATACCACAAGATTACACAAGATATGCCTTGGAAAAACTCTCAAGAGGGAAAAACTCGGCTTCTAAAAGCATCCACAATCAATGTATTGTTCAATAATGAAAAAATACAATAAAATTACAATATCCATCAATAATTTTAAAATGTTACACTCCTCCAATGCATCCTCCACGTGTCTAAGCATGTAGCTAGACATCCCATGTTGTGCTTCACACATGCACTCAATAAGAGATCTCAATACAAATAACAACCAAGACAAACAACTAACTAGCCAACCTTGATCACTAAACTTGTGTTTGCTTTTATAGAAACAACCTCACACAAAACAACCAAGTGGTAAAGGTAAAACCACGTGCCTCAAAACTATGAGTACACAAAACCATTTACCCTAACATTTAATTTTGGTATTAAGTTTTCCCAATTTTAATTATTTTTCCAATGTGAAATCCACACATAAAATATATAATCAATGTCACATACAAGTTAAAATTGGACCCAAATAAACATTTAGTATGGCTAAACATATCTCCTAAAGATACATCAAAGATAAATATTTATTTTAAATAAATAAAATATTTTGTCTTGTGCAACGTGTACACCAACCTTTTCCTAACACCAAATCAGTACACCACAAAATAGGGAAAACACATAGCCTCTAATGGACCTTCAACTATTTAAGTCAGATATTCAATTTGTATCCACAAATCCATGTATATTCAATGACTTATCCACATCATCAATATGATGATAACATAAATAGTAATTAAACGTCCCATAAAAATATATAAAAAACCCTCTTAATATAAGTTAGTGGTCCAAGTACTATGGTTAGATATAAACCTACTCAAAACTCTCTTTGTTTGGGAAATATTTGGTCAAGTATAAACCATTGCATGAATCATGCTACTAGCAACACTAGCATAAGGCATGTTGGACATATCCAAAAATAATAATCCAATTTAGGACACATATCTAAGGAAATATTACTACCAATAGTAAATGAAACATCATTGATTTATAATCATGCATACTAAACAATTACAAAATGGTAGCAACAAACTTATTCTAACTTAACCAAATCTTTATATGTACTTGATCTTTGTTTTTCTTCACCTAAGAATATATTTTACAACCCCTAAATATTTAATATCAAATGTGCCAAAAAGTTAATTTATGAGCTCCCTAATCATCACCTTACTATTACCAAAAAGCAATATATCATTTGTATACAAGAGAATGATTAGAATATAATCATCAATGATTTTAACATAAACATGATGATCCTCCTCACTCCTAACAAAATTTAAACTCAATGTGAAATAATCAAACTTTTTCTACTACATTATAAGTGAGTGTTTAAGACCGTATAATGATAAATTTAACTTACAAACCAAGTGTTCCTTCCCCTTCACAATAAAACTATTAGGTTATTGCATATAAATATCCTCCTCATGATCCCCATGTAAGAAGGTAATTTTAACATATATTTATTCAATCTCAAAATCACAAGCTACGATAATAGATAATATGAATCTAATAGAAGTTAACTTAGCAACAAGAGAGAAAATTTCACCAAAATTAAATCTCTCTCTAAGAGTAGCCCTTGGCCACTAGTTTGGCCTTATACTACTTTAATTAATCACAAACCAAATTTATTTTTGCACACCCTCTTGCAACCAATATGCTTTCTCGCATTGTCCAAACTAACAAGATACCAGGTGTCACAACTATTGAAGGCCATCATCTCCTTCTCCATGGTCTACATCCAAGACTCACTATCCTCTAAAGAGAGAATAACCCTAAAAGATCTAGGTTCATCATCAATACTCAATAAAGAAAATACACAATAAAATTTGGTGGGTTATACCTACCAACTAGATTTTATTGTCTCAAATATCTCCTCAAGGTGGGGGTAAGGGGTTCTTCCTATTATTCTACATGTTCATCTTGCACATCCTCAATTGAACTCTCAAATAAACCCCCCAATTCATCTCCATCCTCTAATCCATCTATCTATTTTTCCAAATGTGTGTCTTCTTACTTCTTAACCTTAGTCTCAAAATCCACTATTTATGTCCTATATTTTTCCTTTCATTGTTCTAGACCAAAAAGGTTCTAACCTCCTTGAAAATCACATCTCTGAACTAAATATTTTTTTTGGGTTAGAGAATTCCAAAGCTTGTAACATTTTACATTCTCAACATAACATATAGAGATGCATTTCTAAACTTTAGATCTAGTTTAGATCACTTTTCCTGAGGTACATAAAAAAAATCCTTATAACCAAAAACCCTTAAATGTGAAATAGAAGACTTATTACCTATCCACACTTAATAAGGATATTTATCAACAATATCTAAGCAAGGAGATCTATTAATCAAATAACAAGTACCACTTACAGCCCCTACCCAAAAGCATTGATCCAACTATGTACCACTAAACATACTTTTGGCTCTTTCCATTAAGGTTCAATTCATTCAAGTTCTACAACCTTGATTTGTTGGGGTGTGTAAGGTCTAGTATTTTGTTGAACAATACCTACATACTTATAGAACTTATTAAATTCACTAAAGCAATATTCACCACCATTTTCAAATCTCAACATATTTATTTTATAATCTATTTTATTTTCAACTAAGGTCTTAAATTCCTTAAACTTGGTGAAAACTTTATATTTTTATGTATATAATAAATCAAGGTGTATCTAGAAACATCATCAATGAATGAAACTAATAACAATGTTTTCCCATAGAACCCACATCCACTGGACTAAACACATCCAAATGAATTATTTCCAATAATTTATTTTCCTTATAAATTCCAATAGAAAATGATGATCTAATCTATTTACTAAACACACAATTGTCACAAAAAAATTAACAACAAAATAATCAAAAAAAGTGTCAACCATTTTTTTATTAATAATGGTCCTAAGATCTTTTTCACTTATGTGGCCCAAATATTAGTTCCAAAACATACATGCATTTTAAAATTTCTAGTCACATTGATAGAGTTACAAAATGTGGAGGCATTCATTCTAAATAATGTCAAAATCGAAGATCCTTTAGCTACCACAAAGTTCCCTCTCACCAAGCTACAACCAAAGTTGCCAAATATTGCATGCACACTAGAATCATTCAACTTGGACACAAAATGTAAGTTTCTTGAAATTCTTGGAATATGTAAAACATTATCAAAGGTTTTAACCCTTCTATCACCAAAACACAACTATACCTTTCCCTTACCAATAATCTACCTACCTCTCCTCCATCATAGTTGTATATGTCAAAAATTACTACTTGTGAGGAGTAATGTGGTAGGAGAAACCTAAATAAATAAGCCAAGCATCATCACTAGTAGTGTTAGTAGAAACAAATAAAGTAGAATTATCACCATCATCAAAAGATTTATCTTTGGAGGAATTTTGCAAAAAAAACTTTTTTTACATTCCTCCTTCACATGCCTTATCTTCCCATAGTTCCAATACTTTACTCTACTCTTTCCTAGGGGTTTTGATTGTCCTTTCAATTTGGATTTATCCTTCTTATTATCCCCCTTGGAATTTCCTTGGGACATCCTTGAACATGTATTGCATCCTTTGAGCCATCATCCATAGATTTTTATTCTCATCTCCTTTATAAGAAAAGTATTAATAAGATTGTTGGGACTTACTTTGAAAGTGTCAATTTTTTCTTAATTCCTAGCCCCTTTGTGCACTTATGCCTCATTTCACCCATCACATATAGTTAATTTGAGAAATCTATGTATGGGTCTCTATTTTTCATTTTTACCTCAGTGTTTTCCTTTGCTATTCACATGTACCTATCATGTGTTGGAAGTTGGAAGGTCTCAAAAAAATCAAGTGTGGAGGTTTTTTTGATCAAATTTATAGGTTTTATATTGAGTGTTGAAATTTTTAAGTTTCCCTTCATAGCATTCCATTTGAAGTTTCCTTTCATAGCATCCCATTCAAATTTTCTCCTCTTTGTATACCTTTCCTCCCAAATCTGCCTTATTCCTTTGTACTTGTCGGGATGTGATACTTTTTTCATCCTAACATATCTTTCATAAATTCCTTACCTTTTCCCTTGCCTTTGTCAATGTTTCAAGCTTTATCTTACTAGCATGTTTTTCATCGAAAACTTGACTCATTGACCCTTCACACTAAGTTACCTTTTTGAGCAATTTATTTTACCTATTCATTGGTATTCTTGATCCCTAACTTTTGATGTTTTCTTATATACATTTTTCAAAGTCAAATATTGAATTATCTAAGGTTGTGGGTGAAGAATTATGATTGGATTATGAAATAGGATGAGATGAGGATGAAAAACTAAGATATGGTTAAATGTGGATGGTTGGTTGATGGTTAAAAGGTTTCCTAATGTCTATGAAGATGGGATTGATGGAGTAAATAAGGTAGGTGGATTTGGTGGATGCCAATGTTGGCTTGTGGGAGAGGTTTGATGTCTAAATCTTAACAAGAGGTAAAACCTAAACTAATCAAATAAAGACAATTTTTTTTGTGTTTTTTGGGGATTGTGAATTAGGTTTAAGGTTTAAAACATGTACATGGTATTGACAACACTCAATAAGTAAGACACATTAATAAACCTAAATTTTCAATTGAAAGGAGTGTACTTGACTATAAGCCCACCAATATGTCTTTTCCAAGTGTGATGTGTTAGTCCTATATTGAGGAACAAAATACTTTTGATCACCCAATATCACTCATAATTTCTTGAGGGGAAGAATATGTAGCATACACATCCATTTTTGGGGACATGGGATGAGTAACTTCCCAAGGTTAACCACTTATAGGTGTATTAAAACCAAGCATGGCTAAAATGTCTTAAGTTAGGGTATACAAGTTTTCCAAGGAAATATTCAATATTGAAACTACATGAGGCATACATCCATGAACTAGAGTCTATCTACAAGTATGTAACATAAGCATAAGCAGATGTACTTTCACAGTGTGCCCTAATGAATAAGGGCACCAAAGCTATTCCAAACATGATGATGAATATTTTAAGGTAAAACTTTCATTCTCCTCTTTTTATATACCTCATTGGAACATGTGGTTGAGGTTGCACTCTAAGGTAATGAAATCCATAGACAAGTATCCTAAAAAGAAATTTGAGAATGCTAGAAAAGAGCATAAACACCCCACTTCTTTGGTATTAAAAGATGTTAATTTTAATATACAAATCAAAATTTGTATTAAATTTTAACTCTAATTGAAATGATGATCAAATAAAAAAGAATACACAATAATCAAAAATAAAAAAAAAGTTTAAAAATAGTCATCAATAAGGCATCCTACAAAACCATGAATTAATAGTTTCAAATCATGTTCTTTAATTCATGAAAGGGGTGCTACATTCAAATGGTTAATAAACTATCTAAAAGTAAAAATAAATAGCACCATTAAATTCCTTGTGATTTTTTGATAATTTTTTTAATATTAAAAATGACTTTGTATACAAAGGTTATTAGCATTTAAATTTTCAAAAAAAGTATGAATTTCAAATTATTTTACCTAATTATTGGTGCACAATTTAGAAAAAATACCTAATTCACTATGTAGGGCTCTAAACCAACTTTCCATCTAAAAAATATCAAAAATATGATTAGTGATGTAAAAGTTACAAGAATTTAAATGTAAGGCACTTTTTAGGCAAATTTGAAGGAGTAGGGGCAAAGTTAAGGCCCCAATGGACTAGATCTTGATCACACATATGACAAAGGTTGGACAAAAAGGTGTTGGGAACCAAAATCAAGCCACTGTGACTAGGGTCTTAGGATGAGTAGAGCTCCTACTCTCCCATATTACTAAGAGGAAGGCTATTGCAAAAAAAGGAGTAAAATAAAACAAACAACAAACCCTATGCATTGTATATGTAGTTTTTGTTGGAAATAGGATGCCATTTAATTGCAAATCCTAAACATTAATTATTCCATGTATCTCCTAGATTCTTGGAATGTGTTCAACAACACTAAGATTGGGATGAGATTAATTATTTGGATGAAATAAATCATGAAATTGACATTTGTAGTTATTCCTAAATAATAGGAACATGTGGGTGCACACATGGTAAGGTGACACTCACCTTGAGTTCAATTAACTATTCGGAGTAAGAGATAACACTTTTGAATGCATGTAAAGATCCTAGGGGTTAGGGTTTGATGTTTGCATGCATGAAGTTCAGTTCAGTTCAGTTCAGATGAGTTTAGTTCAATTCAGTTCAATTCAGTTTAATTCAGAATCAGTTCAGTTCAGTTCAGTTATGGTTCAGTTATCTTCAGTTGCATGCAAGTGCATGTTGAATGCATGTTGGTTATTTTGAGTTGCATGTAGTTAGCTTCAGTTAACTTGGAATGCATGGCTAATAACATTGAGTTGTATGAAAGATAATAGGGACTACCTCCAGTTAACAAGGGATGACCATTCTTGCATGAATGGTGTTGAGTAAATGTTTCAATTAACTATAAATCACTTGGAGCCAACTTGGGCACCCAAGATGCTTTATTGGATTTACCTCTCATGCATGATAAGATATTTATGAAGGCTAAGTTAAGTAGGATTACTTAAGGGCGCCAACTTTGAGGAAGAGCTTTGGAATTATCACCGAAGTGAAGGAGAAGTTGTAGCTTCAGTTTGGGATGCCCAAATGCATGAAGCACATGTTGTAAGCTTTAGTCTTCACTAAATAACTCAACTTGAAGGAATATGGCGTACCTTTTCAAGGGCTTGAGCTTGTGCATTGTAATTATCACCATTTGGAGATTACAAGGTTGCATATTGTCTCTATATCTCATTCAAGTTGAATAGATTTTTCATAATTGTTATTGTAGGTGTGAAGAAGATTGGTAAAGACAGAAGAAGCATTCTCAAGCAAGAATTGGAGCTATTGTAATTCAGAGATTGAATAATAGAATAATTCTTGGTGGAGTTTTTTCCTGAAAGGGTTTCTCCACATTATATCTTGTGTAATCCTTCAAATATCCTGTCTAGTTCTTCTATCAACTTCTCTATTCATTATACAACAATAAAATGAATTAATCAAGATAATCACCCACAAAGAATATATGTAACAAAGAAAGAGCTTGCTTAGATCAGCAATATTAAATTTTTACAGAGTATTAAGCTAAGAAAACACCTCATTTTCCAAAAATTTTGTGTATATTCCCATGACTACATATATACCTAAATTGGATGTATACTTTACATTTTTTATGTATATACCTCCTGTCATGTTGTGTATATATCTTATAATAAAGTGTATACCTCTACATGATTTCATGAATATATATCTCATGTATACTTGCATATATCCTTGTGTTGTGGGCTATGTATATATCATGGCTTATATATATGGTGCATTATACTATGTATTTGTCGAAACTAAAAAGTCTCACTATGAATGAACACTTATGTATATCATATGACTTGATAAATATATATCACTTGTGTGTATATTATAGGGTTTATATATACCTCATATATTTAACTGTGTATAATTCTTGCAATTTGTAATTTACCTAAAACCCTTGGCAACTTTGTGTATATTCATTGATGTCTGTATATCCGATGAAACTTATATATATACCTAGAATCAAAAAGATATATGTTAAACCCTATGTAGGATGGTATGACCTCTATGGTCATAAATATTTCTATACTAGGGGTTTTTAGGGTGTTTCAAAATATTATCAGATTTTGTTGTAACTAGATTATATTGAATTATATGTCAAAATTTGTCTCTTGGCCTCTATGAAATTTACACCAAGGGGTTCCTAGAAAAAATTGGCTCCCAAGAAGACCTCAAACAAACACACGTATAAGATCAAACTCACAAAAATTCATAAGCACTAGCATTAGATGTATAACAAGTGTAATTTCATGCCAAGTACACCAAAATGAATGCAAGGAAAATAGACCAAAATAAAGAGCATTAAAATCAAATAATTAAAATAAATTACTCTAATTCATGCAAACCTTGGATGAAGCATAATATGGAGATATGCTTGTAACGGATGCGGGTGAACATTTTTCTAGCATAAAAAATGCATTCCCTATATTATAAAACTAGAAAAATATAGATGCATAGAAGGGTAATATGGAAATGACGAATTATAGGTTTGATTTATAGGTTTTTGGAGAATCAAAAATATGATTGAGATTCAATCGTGGATCTCAAGTCTGATCTAGGATTGAGAGAGCTAATGAGGGGAAGTGGTAGCATGGAAGGATTTATAAATTATTTTAATTATAATTAGAATAATAATTATTTATCAACTCAAATTGATTGGTGAGTAAACAAATTTGATTGAAAAGTCAACTACTTGCATTAAATAGTCAAATAAATGTATGAGGGAGTTAGGGGGAGTTGACTATTTTCATGAAATACTTAACTAAGTGCATGGATGAGTGGATTGGATTGGTTGATGTGTGGGATTAAGAGCATGATTGTGTGGACTAGATATACTAGGTAGTTAACTAGGTGAAATAAATTTTAATGATTTTATCATTTAGTAAATGAATTATAGGTACATATTAGGTGAAAAATAATATTTATTAATTATTAGTTGATACTATATAAAAAATAAATGAATAATAAATGGGTAATTACTAGATAATGTTAACTCAATTTAATTAAATAATAAGAATTTTTAATTAAATGATCATATACCAAGGGTAACAAGTGATAAATGAATAATAAAACATTGATGTATGCCGATGACAAGTGATGAAACAATAATAGTGAAGGTGATATTATTTATAACTATTATTTTACAATAGTAAAGTGGTTCTTGGAAGGGAGTCATATATTGGATGTAATAGTTATAGTGTATGAAGCTATCAATTCAACGAAACAAAAGAAGAAGAATGAGATGCTTTTAAAGATAGTTATGAATAAGGCTTATGATCAAGTGTCATGCAACTTTCTTATACAAGTCTTGAGAAAGTTTAGATTTTGTATATAATGGTGTGGATTGATTTGCAATTGCTTCTTAAATACCTCCTTTTCTATTTTGATTAATGGTCAATGGTGCAAGGACTTTTGGAGGTCATAACTTTTGACTCACGAGTCCATTTGGGCTGAAATTTTACATGGAGAAGCATCTCAAAAAGTAGAATTCAATGCCAATAAATTTTATTCAATTGAGCCACATCTCAATACTTTTTTGGAGCCAAATTCCTTCATATGAGGCCTCAAATTAGATTTTTAGTGTTTTTGGGGATTTTCCCAATTTATAATTTTTAGTTATTTTTTAATTCATATTTTTAATTAGATTTTTTATTTGACAAATAGTGTCACTCTTGTTAACTTTAACTAATTAATAATTTTTGTAGCCATGTGGAAAAGCATGCAAAATTACCAAAAATGGAAAATTCAAGATTTTGTAAAAATCTAGCAAAAAAGGTAATTTTTAGATTATTGTTATAAGGGGTTTGATTTTCAGTTGTAGAGCTAAATAGAAGAAGGATAATGAAGGAAAATTCATTCACTTTTTTGTGCTTCCATGCTCTTTTTTATTTCCAATATTAATGTTAAATGTTATGTTGTGAATTGGTTGATCAACCAATCAACTATTTTTCAAGTAGTGAGGGAATTATGGTAGGGCGATTCCCTATCCCTCTTCTTATCATGGTGGTGGTGGAGGAACTAGGAAAATCCTTAAAGATGGAAGTCAAATGTAGGAATCTTTTATGACTTAAAATCTCATTGAGATTGGCCAATGCGACACATTTATAATTTGTGAATGATGCACTTTTATTTGATGAAGCCTCAATCATGGAAACAAGGGTTTTTTAAATAGTTATAACTTTGTATAAGAATGTTTCAGGATACAAACCTAACGTTATAAAATTAAATATTTTATTCTTGAAGATTCATAGTGAGGAATTTTTAAATATTCATAACATTTTGGGCTTTGATACAAGATAGATTATGGGCTCGTATTTAGGCATGCCTATAACAGAAAAAAGAGTCTTGAGTGAGGAATAGGAGGTGGTTGTAAAGATAGGTTAATAAATTATCCTTGTGGAAAGAGAAGTAGCTCTTACTTGTAGGTATGATCACTTTAACTAAGGTATCCCTTTCAACTATTTTTTTCATATTACTAATCATTTATAAATATTTTTCTTATATCAACATAAACATGAGATCAATACAACCTCTTGCAAGAACAACCATGAGACTAATATTAGCTCCTTTTGAGAAAACATTTATGGAAGACCAAAAATTATAACTTAAAAATCCACTTAGAAACCACCTCTACACTAGAAGCCAACTATGGAAGACCAAGTGTCACAACTTAGAATTCCACATTAGATGTCCTTTAGGATTTGAACTTGGGTATCCATAATGGGAATTTAATTCTTTAACCAATTAATCTCAACCCCTTGAACACATTTTCAATAGTTCCTATATATTGTGTTTATTTTCCACATTTCAAGCAAGATTGCCAACATAATTTTAGATCCACAAAGAAATACATGATGTCCAAGTATGATAGCATGTTCAACCATCATAAATCAATTTTCATGGCTCAAAGATAGATGATTTTTTCAACAACATATCAAGTATTTTTCTAAGTTTTGGAAGGATTGATCAAAATTACCTCCATGCAAAGAGAAATAATCCATGTATATTTTCATACATTCATTTGTTGATTTGATAAAAATATCAAAAAAATCCTTTGAAAAGTAGTTGGAGCATTACATAGACCAAAAGAAAGGGTTTTATATGAAAAAAATCCCTAATGTTAAGGTAAAAGTAGTCTTATCTTGGTCCTCTAGAGTCACATGAATTCAGTTGTATCCACTAAACCCATCCAAAATTGAGAAGCATTTCTTCCCAACTAATAATAAAAAACCTGGTTAGTAAATAGAAAAGGGAATTAATCTTTCTTAGTGGCTTTATTAAAATCCCTATAATCAACACATATTCTCCATTTTCCATTCTTCTTGGGAACAATGCCTAGAGGAGACATGCACTAATTATCAAATATTAAGTAAAATAATATTTCTTGAAGTAGTTTTTCTATCTTTACTATGTTTTTTAGTGTTGGGTTGAGTATTCTCTAAGGTTTTCTAATTGGTCAGACATCTTTTTTGTGTAAATGTGGTGGGTAAAAATGTTAGGATGAAGTCCTTTTATATCTTTATACTCCCAAGCAAAATTTATGGTGTGGGAGATCAAAGCATCAATGAGTTTTATTTCTTCTTGCTTTGTTAATTACATATTGATATTTAGGGTCTTTCCCAAAAGGACCATGAGTTATTTGGTGTTTTGATAAATGGATTGAATTGTTTTATTTTTTCTTATTAGTGTGTTTTAAGGGAAAGAGTGTGGATGTATCATATGAATTTTAACAACATCCTTATAAAATGTCTCACTGCATGGTATAATATTTGCTAAGGGGTAATGGGATGCTACTAAAATTTCTCTCTCGAGATCTTGATTAAAGTATATTATTCTACTTTATATGGTCATGTGAGTGATGTACTCCTGTGTGCTAAAGTCCATGTCTTCTTCTAAGTCTTCTAAATGTTGTGATATAGTCACTATGGCAAGGTAGATGTCTACTCTGTGTATTATTTGCTTCATCAACCCATACCTTACTTGAACATTTTAAGGAAATTTTGGATGGACGATACAAATATATATTTCTTATGTCAATACAATTAGATATGACTATGTCTCTTGTTCTACAATCAATTAAGGCCACAATAGTTGCTAGCCATGGTCTTCCTAGGATCGGGGGTAAGCATTATTTTGGTTCCTTGGTTCCATTATTAAAAATCAATAGGAAAATCCCATGATTCTACCTCAATGGGTATATTTGTCAGTATTCATTTTGGAATTGTCACATATTGGTCAACTAGTTGCGAAATTGTGGAGGTGGACTAAACACCTATATAAATAAGTTTTCTTAACATGTGAATTGTCATGAAATTAATTACTGCTCCTAAATTAATCAATATATTTGGAATTTTAATCCTTGAGATAAAGACTATAATTACTAGATTATCGAGGCCACCATGTTTAGGAATAAACATTTATTTGACTAAGAGGTTGACCAATTTCCCTTTTACTTGAATGGTTTTGGGGAAGTTCTTCATTTTGATTTGGGTGTTTTAACACATGTTTGTTTGCTTAATTGGTTAAGCTCTATAATTTTCCTGATGGCTTGGGGGGGAGGGATTTCAATATTCAGTCGTCAAATATCTTGAAGTAATTCAAAGTTAGTAAGGGGTTGGATCTTTGTAAATAGAAATTATTATTTTAGGAATGGTTTGTTTAAGTTGATTATGGCATGATGACATGTTTGGAGTATTCAAAGAAGATCAAGAGACTTTGGGGATATGTTTACAAGGAATTTATGTGGCAATAATCTCTTCTTGAGATTGTTGTTTAGAAGAATCTAATAATTCTAATTCATTAGTGATTTCAATAATTGTGGGAGGAGTTAGTCTTGTTAGAGCTTTTCTTGATCATAGATAAAGTGTTGAAATATAAGATGAGGGAAAGCTACAATATGAACTTATGTAAGTGAATTCAAATCTGATAATTGGATCATATCATAATTAAACATGTGATTGCAACATACATCACAATATAAAAATTAGCAAACAAAATGTGACATCAAATTTACATGGAGAAACCCTTTCAGGAAAAAACTTCACACAAGAAAAGAGGGAAAGTATATTATTAATCTTTGAATGATCTCATACACAATAATACACTTTAGTACTAATCTCTGATCAATCCAGTAGCACCCTTTTACCTATGAGAACTCAACATCAAACTACCATCTCATGGCTCCAATTTATAGAAATCGTTGGAGGTAAAATCATGAATGGTAAACCAAAACAAGAGGTATAAAATCACTTGAAATAACCCATGCCCCTCTTCATGGATAGAAAAAAGATATAAAAAATTATTAAATGGAGTTACAAGACTCCCAAATGGGCACCTAGCCCATAGCCTATCCAACTCTTGACTTTTCAAATGCTTCAATGACCTTTTCGCTCCTCGATGGAACACCAATGAACACCTTTTCTTCTCCAACCTTGGGTGCCCCATATAAGACCTTCCAAATTCCATTATGGATCCCTAAGAAAGATACCTTATCCATTTTTTGATGTGTAACCTCAATTAAAATTAAATCCTCTCTTTAAAATATACTTATAATGTAACGCCCTGCCACGCAACCCTAGGGGAAGTTGCAATTAACTACTCAAACGCAATAATTTTTTTTTGTTTGTTTAATTACAAATAACATGCAAGTTCACTACCCATTGCCAACAACCCCTAAGGTTACGAGACTCAGTTTACTTAAACCCACACAAGATACATGAATTAAAAACATAACATTTAATTACTTAACAAATTAAATGCACATACATTCCATACATGATAAAATTACATCAAGGCATAAGAGATACCACATGTTTCCAATAATATAATTTACAATATGATTACAACACTCATTCCCCAAATGAGGTAGATCCAATAAACAAGGTTACAAATTACATCTTCCACCTCGATACAAAGAGGGGTAATAAATTACAATAATAACTGAAAAGAATAAAGCAGGAGAAGAATCGGATCCCACGAGCTCTCCTACTGGAAATCTCGTCCACACGAACAAAAGGATGAACCAACGGATTAAGGTGCACGTTCCACCCAACCATGTGATACCCGAAGGCTCACCCCCCATGCTAGGAGATAGTAACAAGGATTCCTAGGCAAGACAATCTACCTCTAAACACAGGCTACTCAAAACTGAACTGAATTAAATACAAGTACAACATCACATAACACGAAGGTTACAATGCTTCCAGAGTTAAATTATCAATCACATCACTAATACAAACATACTGTTGACTTAAGAGAAGTGTCATCACAATGTCACATGGGATATCCTAGTAAGTCTTCCTAGGTCCTGGCCCTCATCTCGAGATATCCTGGAAACCTCTAACGACTCTCAGCCCCTCATGCAAACCAAAGTGGAATCAATTATCTCTCGTAAAGATGAGATAACGATCTTGCCATTCCAAGCCTTCTCGTCTCATCCCAAGTCTATACAAGCCCTTGTGTCCATGAGCGAGGCAAAATTAATCTTGTCAAGTGTTTGATGCAACCTAAACCTCTAATAAGTTTATTTCGTTATCACTTAATTAACTAACTTACAAAGAGTTTCCCTGACACCACTTTGTGTGTCGGCCCTCATTGCAAGCCACTCTTCTAAGACAACACGTGGAATGACTCCACTCCCAAGGGTACACAAGTGCGACCTAAGGAGAATGACCCCCCTATCCATGACATAAAGTCAACACAAATTCCATTCTTGATGACCGAGAATAACACTGAATACATTTAGATGCACTACCCAAGGCAATCCAAAGGATGACTAACACATTACGACAACCCTCAAAATCAAAAGACAACTCAATCTGAAAGACTTCATAACATTACTCTATTTTTCCATCAACACAAAAGAGGGAGATTACATAAAGAAAGGCAATTTGACGATTTAATCACCTACTTTAGGATTTCCTGGTTTTTTTCTCCAAAGCTTGAAAGATTGTCAATGGAGTCCTGAATCCTTCTTCTGATTCCAACTCCTCCAAGGAATCCAAAATTGCTTCTTCAAATCCAAAAGAAAAACCACGGCCAATCTTTTCTCCACCAAATTGAAAGTTAAAAAAAATATGAAATTTTATTTGCTCTCATAGAGTTTCCCCAAATTTAGTCAAACCCCTAAAATATCCCATCCACCAAATTTATTGCAAATTTGGAGATATTTTCATTTTTTTTTAAATTAAAACAAAATTGCTTTCAAAATGGACTTTTTTCATATTTAAAAAACTCTTTTCAACAAAAAAGGTATTTAACTTTTTTAAAAAGAAAATTCTTTTACACAATACTTTCAAAAAGAGCAATTTAAAACATGATTTTCATTTTTTTTAATTTAAATCTAAATATCCAATAATGCCAAACAACTAACTTAATTCAATTTATCACCATTAACTTAATTAATCAATAAACTAAATCTAATCCAAGATTAGATTATTTTATTAATTAACTTAAATTAATCAATAAAATAACTAACATTTCAACATTGCAACCAGATATATTTAATCATCATTTTAACTACACAAGCCATTTAATAACCTTTATAATTTGAAATCAAATAAATAACCAAGGTGAAATGGACAACAATAAAACAATTAAACCCGACTACAACCCGATGACACACTATGACTAGGGTGATGACTTGGCACGAAAAACCTAGCTACTATCTCCCAATCGATTATCGTTGGTCAATGGACACACTCAAACCTGTGGAATTAGGTGGAGTCGATGTCCTGTACCTGTCAACCTGTGAACAAAGAGTATATCAAACATGCATATATATGATATAATAAAACACATCATGAAGAGGAGATCTCAGAATTGTAGGGCGCTCGCAAGCAAGTGATACAATCCCGTCCCCTTCACCAATACAAACTTTCTAACTGTCGAGTCTAACATCAACAATATAATCAAAAGCATAAGCATCATTAATTACATATCTGCTAAGCTAATTAAAACATGCCATAATGATAACATCAGAGTAAAATTCCATCACAACAAAATATAACATACACATCGCTTAACAGTTGCAATCAAATAGAGCCAAGTACCATAGTCAAGGTGCTAACAGAAATAAAGCATACATAGAAGAACACTGGCCAATCAAAAGAGCCAAAATGGAGGGGTGCTACATATAACATGCCAAAATTTAATAGTTCTCACATGTCCCCTATAACACATTCTAAAGAATGTGGAGACATACAAATGACTTAGGATTACAAGGTTAATGTCACATTATCCTAACACTCTACCACTTGACATTATACATTGTAATTACATTCAAGAGATACAAATAATAAAATCCAATATAGTGATCAAGGCTTATTACCTTTTTGCACCAAGAGAACTTATTCGTGGTCATTGGCTTCATAAGAGAATCTACAACATTATCCAAAGTGTCAAACTTTTCAATCAATACCTTACCATTCTCAACCATTTCTTGCATAAAGTGATATTGAGCATCAACATGCTTAATACGAGCATGCTACATAGGATTTTTGGTCAAACAAATTTCACTCTGGCTATCACAACTAATCCTCATTGTCCTACAATAAAAACCAATGCCATTACCAAGCCTATGTAACCATGCCACCCCCTTAGAGGCATGTGTAGCAGCCATATACTATGATTTAGTGGTGGAAAATGCAACTGTAGGCTACCTCTTACTCATCTAACTCACTGCACCTTCAAACAAGTAAATACATAGCCACTAGTGGACCTTTAATTATCCAAGTCACTTGCCCAATCTGTATTAGCAAAGCTCTCTATGTCCAATGACTTGAACACATCATCAATACAATGATAAACCAAATATTAATCAAAAGTAGCTCACAAATATCTAAACACTATCTTAATAAAAGTCTATTGCTCCCTACTAGGGTTAGACATAAACTTGCTTAGAACTCCCATTGCTTGGGCTATATCTACTCTAGTGAAAACTATTGCATACATCAAACTACCAACAACACTAGCATAAGGAACCATAGACATATCTTCAAAATGATCATTAGAATCAGGACACATATATAATCTCAACTTAGTAACAACCAAAAATGGAATACTAACTAGCTTACAATCATGCATATTAAACCTCTAAAAATTGGTATCAACATACTTACTTTGACTTAACCAAAGCTTTTTGTGAACCCAGCCTATGTTGATCTTCATCCCAAGAATGTATTTGTAGTGCCCAAGTCACATAGAAAGCTATGTCTTGAGCTCACTAACCATCACCTCATTGTTACCAATAAGCAACATATCGTCAACATACAAGATAATAATTAGAATTTGATCATCAATAACCTTAATGTACACACAATGATCCTCCTCGCTTCTAAGAATACCCAACTTCAATGTAAAAACATCAAACTTTCGGTACCACATCCTGGGTGACTGATTCAAACCATACAAAGATCTCTTCAACCTACAAACCAATTTTCTTTTCCTTTCACAACAAAACCATCAAGATATCACTTTTTAATTTCCTACTCAAGATCCCCATATAAGAAAGTAGTTTTAACATTCATTTTCTCTGTTTGAAAATCACAAGTAGCAACAATAGATAATAGGAATCTAATAGAAGTTAATTTAGCAACAGGAGAGGAAATTTCACCAAAATCAATTCCCTCTCTCTGGGAGTAGCCCTTAGCCACTAATCTGACCTTTAACTACTCTAACTGACCATCTGCTCCAAATTTATTTTTAAATACCCACTTGCAACCAATGTGCTTCCTTCCTTTAGGAAAACTAACAAGATCCCAAGTGTCACAACTATCAAAATTCATCATCTCCTCTTGCATGACCTGCAACCAAGACTCACTTTCCTCTAAAGAGAGAGCCTCCCTAAAAAATCTAGGTTCATTGCTAGTACTCAACAAATCAAATACACAATGGTAATCTAATGGGCTATACCTATCAACTAGATTGTGTTGCCTTGTGGACCTCCCTAAGATAGGAGTAATGGGCTCTACCTGTTTTTATTTATTTTTTGTTCATCCTACACATCCTTTGAAATTTTTTAACCCTCTTCTTCTTCTCCATCCTCGGATCCATTTGATTGTTCTTCCAGATGTGCATCTTTTTGCTTCTCAATATTTTTCTTGAAGTGCACTATCTTTGTCTTATCTTTATCCTTTGGTTTTTCTTCTCCCAAGTAAGCTTTGAACTCCCTGAAAATCACATCTTTAGAAAAGATTATTTTATGGGTTAGAGGATTCCAAAGCTTAGAACCTTTTACATTCTCATTGTAGCCAACAAAGATGCATTTTTTAGTTTTTGGATCCAATTTAGATTGCTTCTTTTGAGGTACATGAACAAAATCCTCACAACCAAAGACCCTTAAGTGTGAAATTGAAGGCTTTCTACCTATCCACACTTCATAAGGGTTTTTATCAACAAGATTTGAACAAGGAGACCTATCAATCAAATAACAAGTACCAACTATTTCTGCTCAAAAGCATCTATCAAGCTTAGCACAACTCAACATGCTCCTAGCTATTTCCATCAAGGTTCAATTCATTCTTTTTGCTACCCCATTTTGTTGGGGAGTATAAGGAGTAGTATCCTGTTGAACAATACCTACATGCTTACATAACTCATCCAATTCCTTGGAACAATATTCACCTCCATCAAGTTAGATCTCAACACTTTCATCTTATAATTTGATTGCTTCTCAACTAAGGCCTAATTTTTTTTAAACTTAGTGAAAACTTCAAATTTAGAACACATGAAATAAATTTGTGTATCTTGAGACATCATCAATGAAAGAGACATATACTGAGATTTACCCAAAGATTCAACATCTATGGGTCCACATACATTCAAATGAATGACCTCTAATAATCTCTTTTCCTTATTAGTTCCATTAGGATTTCAATGAAGATCTATTCTATGTACCAAACACACAATTCTCACAAAAATTGTTTTTCCCAACAAAATAATCAGAAACACCGTCAACCAACTTGTTATTAAGAATGTTCTTAAGATCTTTTTCACTAATGTGACCCAATCTATGGTGCCACAATATACATGCATTTTTAGTGCTAGTTATATTGGAAGAGTTACATAAAGTAGATACATTTAGCCTAAACAAAGTCCCTATCTGAGATCCTTTAGCTATCACCAAACCCCTTCTTACCAACCTACAACTAGACTTTTCAAATGTCACATACATTCCAAAATCATTCAACTTGGATACTGAAAGTAATTTTCTCACAAGTACTAGAATATTTAAAACATCATCGAGAGATTTAATCCTTCTATCATTGAAACAACTTTAACTTTCCCTTACCAACAATTGTATTAGTGTTTCTATCACCAAGGAAAACATCTCCCCCATCATATGCTTTGTAAGTAGTAAACCACTCCTTGTGAGGATTCATATGATAGGAGCAACCTAAATCAATAAGCCAAGCATCATTACTAATAGAGTTATATGAAATAAAAAAAGCATCAAAATCATCATCAAAGGACTTTCCTATGGAAGAATCAACTTTATTTTTCTTTTTCTTACATTCCTTTTTCACATGCCCTCTTTTTTCACAATTCTAACACTTTACTCTTTCTGAGGGTCTTCGAATGTGCTTTAGACTTATCCCTCTTTTTATCCCCTTTAGGCCCTTTCTCTTCACACATGCAAGGCATATTGGGAGCCAAAATTCATAGTCTTTCTCCTCATATCCTCTAAAAGAAGTATGGATATCATGATGTCCATCTTTGGCTCTGCATTACCACTACTTATGGCAACAATTAGATTTTCCCAAGATTCAGGCAAAGAACAAAGAAACAAGATACATTTATCTTCATCTTTTAATTTAACATCTACTAATGCAAGCTTACTTATAACCAGATTAAAATAATTTAAATGGTCCGTAATAGAATCACCATCTTTCATTTTTAATGAATATAATCATCTTTTGAGATATAACTTGTTAGAAAAACTTTTAGTTTGATAAATATCACCTATCCCCTTCCATAACTTCTATGTGATGTCTTATGTGAAGACATTCAAAAGGACATAATTTGTGAGACATAACCATATTGCTCCTTGTGCCTTCTTGTCTATTTTTTTCTAATCTTCATCAAATATTGCAACTAGTTTAATCTCTCGTGAAACTAGCAACCACTGATCTCTCTCTTCAAGGAGATCATCCATCTTCAATTTCCACATCTCATTGCCTATGACATTGAATTTCTCAATATCTTGGTGAGAGGTAGAAGCCATGATAAAAAATACTCTTTACAAATCCATAATATACCACAAAACAAAAACTTCCACTATAGCCAAAAAAACCTCCAACACTCAAGAGAAAGGCATCTCCTTCTCAACAAAATTGTTAGTTCTGATACCAAATGTTGAAAAAAAAGGTGAAGGAAAGCTACAATATGAACTTATGAAAGTAAATTATAATCTAAAAATCAGATTATCATATCAAATTTAAACATTTGATTGCAATATACAACACAATATAAAAATAAACAAACAAAATGCGAGACCAGATTTACATGGAGAAACCTTTTCAAGAAAAAAATCCACATGAGAAAAGAGGGAAAGTGTATTATTAATCTTTGAATGAGAGTACACAATAATAAACTTTAATCTCTAATAAACTTGGAAATACCCTATTACCTACAAGAACTCAACATGAAACTACCATCTCATGGCTTCAAATTATAGAAATTATGGGAGGTAAAACCACAAATGGTAAACCAAAAAAAGAGGTACAAAACCACCTGCAAAAACCCACACCCCTCTTCATGGACAACCAAAAGACATAATAAAATATTAAATGGAATTACAAGATTTCCATATGGGCACCTAGCCCATAGCCTTCCAAATCCTAACTTTTTGGATGCTTCAATGACCTTTCTACTCCACAATGGAACACCAACAAAAACCATTTATTCTCCGATCTTGGGCCTACTTATAACTTCCATTATGGATGCCTAAGAAAGATTCCTTATCCATTTTTGATGTATAACCTCCAGAAAAATTAAATCCTCTCTTTAAAATATAATTACAACATGCCAAAATTTAATAGTTTTCTCACATGTCCCCTAGAACACATTCCAAGAAACATGGAGACATACAAATGACATAGGATTACAAGGTTATTGTCACCTTATCCTAACATGAAGGTTGTTTAGATGAATGAAATTTATTTTAGCTATATTTTCCTACTTATCCAAATAGATTATTGAACCACCTTTATTGTTTTTCAAATTGGCTATAGATTGAGTAGGAAGTAGTGGTTGATCAAGTGGTTCTATTTGCGATTGACTTGATGTATTAGCTAGGCTAGTTAATAAAGGTTGTTATTGATTTACGAAACATCTTTGTTGATGTAGGAATGGTTGGTTATAGTTATGTTGGGACATCCACTATTGTTGCATGTTATGGGATCCATACTAAGGTTGAAACTACTAAGGCTAGTGTTGGTTAGGCCATAGTTGATTTAACCATTATTAATTTTGCCACTATTGAATTGGCCACTCTTTTGGTACCCATCAAGGAGGATTTGGAGGTACAGTCCATTGCACAATCCACTGGTTAGTTCCCCAATTCACAAGTCCTCGATAAGGAGCCTAGTTTGTGTATTGGTTATATGGAAAATTACCTATATGTTTCTGCCTTATGTAGTTCAATTCTTCATCAACTTGAGAAATTTTCTTTATTAATATTTGTTGGGAGTTGATCAAAAAAAGTGGTAGAATGGTTTTTGGCATATATTTGACAAATCTTTGTCCTATCTAAAGGAAAATCATGCAATGGTTGTTTATTTTTACATCTTGGACAATATATGGGTAGTGGTTTAGTTCTATTTTTTCCCAAATTCCATCTAAAGTAGTGTTTAATTAAACCAAGATACTTGTCTTGAGATTTGTAAATTATTCCATTATCTATGTCCTATGTCATTTTGTCCTTTCAATGATCTTTTTTTTTCTAATTCCATCTCATGTCCTATAATCATTTCTACAAAGCTCCTCAATTATATCCATATCTAGTTTATTTATGTTTCCTTGTCCCATTATATCCAATGCTTTCATTGAATCTTTGTCCAATCTTCTCAAGAAAAAGGCTTTAGCTAGGTTTTTTATATAGGAAATTACCATATCTCCAGAGGGAAAAGTTAATTCTATCTAGATAATCTTCTAGGATTTCATCTTCCCTTTGTTTGGTTCTAAAGAGTTCTTCCCTATGACACTTATCTTGCAATAATCCTAGTACCTTTTAATAAATACAATCTCAATTTGCTCCCATGTACAAATATAATTTGTAGTTAACCCCATAAACCATCTCATAGTAGAATCCTTTAGTGAGGAAGGGAAAAATTTCAAATTTTGGTTATCTAAATCATAGTATTATGTTTGACAGAGTACATTAAACTCAAACAAAAATTGTTATGGATCTTCAAAAGGGATTCCCTTAAAGGTTGGAAGTATTGAAGGAGAAATGTTTCTCATGAGAGAATTTTCATCAAGATCAATTAATATAGAGTAGTAAAAGGTTTTCCCCATAGCTTTGTTCGGTTGGTCATTATTGTATGATTTTCCATGGTAATTGGGTTAGTTTGACTCCCTTGAAAATTCAAACCTTTTAGGGTTTTGGCTTGAATTTTCTTTGCATCTCCTTTCAAACTAGTGGTTCGTTCAATATATTATGAGATTGTATGATCTTGAGAGGATGTAATAATGTATGAGCTTTGTAATATTCTCAAGGTATAAGATGAGTAAGGGTCCTCATCAATAATACTATGTTTTGTATTACTACTTTCACCTATAGAATGTTTTTAGGGTTTTTTATTAATAAAATAACCTTGTGAGTCTCTTTCCCTAACCATGCAGATATTATTCTAATCCTAATCCTAAGAACTACCATCTAGTTTATCTAATAACACTAGTCCCTAGCGATGATGTCAAAAATGACAAGGGTCATTATTCACCTTGTATTTTGTCAAATTTCAGGTATGTCCATGGCTATTTCCAACATGCCTCCACCTAGTAGTTATCCTAAAAAAATTAACACACATTCTACCCCTAATTACTTGATAATAACTGGATTAATTGACTAAAAACCTATTCATTCCTTCTAACTATTGCTTGAACATAAATTGATCTAATGAAACCATAAATTACAGTATAAAATAATTATTATTAAAAATGAAATTAATCTAATGAAATCATAAATTACAACAAACAATAACTATTATTGAAAATGGGGGTGACCCTTTGGTGAAGTGGTGGGGCTTCTTTCTTGTAGGGCCAACAACCAAGGTTCAAACCTCGTGGGGTCTTTCCCTATCACGTTGACAAATGAGACTATTTGACCTTAGTGTTAAGGGGAGGCCCTTTGGTGAAATGGTGGAGCTTCTTTCCTGTAGAGCCAACAACCAAAGACTCATACCCCTAATATCATACAATTTTTACAACACTAGATTTATGTAAACAAAAAATGAATAGAGGAATGAGCGGGAAATCAAGTTTGAACGCTAGTGAGGGCACATCTGAGGGATAGGTTGATTCTAATGAAGATGACTGTGTTGTTGTGTTTGAAGGTGCATTGGAGGCTCCTCTTCCTTTTGTGCTCTTATTTCTTGGGTGTGTGGTGGTCCTAGTGCGTGTGTAGGTGAAGCTTCTTCCTGTTGGAGTACAAGACCACTGAGGGGGGTGAATTAGTGGTCTAATGAGAAATAAAATTTCAAAGCTTAACTCACTTGTATTATGCAAAGAGACCCATTGAAAACACTTCAAACAAAACACTTCAAACATTATAGGAATTGAATATTGAGGGAGTCCCAATGATATGCAAATTAGAACATAATACTTGAACAAAGATGTCCAATCAAGTACATTATGACAAACCACCAAGAGGATACATAACACATTTTTTATGAGTGGAAAACCCTAAAGGGTGAAAAACCACTCTGAAAATAAGTTTCATTAAGCCTCACCGGTCAAAACCTCACTGGTTACAAATTGTATGTCTCGCTGGAAAAGCAACATGCCTCATTGGCAAAACAACATGCCTCACTGGCTAAAAAGCATGCCTCAGTAGCAACCCAATATGCCTCACTGGAAAACCATCATGCCTCATTGGCTAAACAACATGCCTCACTGGAAAACCAACATGCCTCATTGGAAAATGAACATACCTCATTGGAAAAACACCATGCCTCACTTGAAAACATACATCACTTTGGAAGAAATTAGAAAAACTCAGAGGGTTACTCCATTTCCATTCAATTCACTGCTCTATCTCTGCAACACCAAAAACTCCATCTCCCTTAGCACTGATTCATCAATCAAATATAATAATTCTAAAAACTGCCTTCATACCTCAAAATACACACCCCGGTTGTTAATCTTCTTTGAATACACATATAGAGCACCAGTCACCTGTGATCTCTTTCACACACTGAAATTTCTTCCAAACAAACTTCAAACACTTGTGACCACATTCAAATCATTCCAATCTATGCAGAGAAAAACACGACACTAAACTATAATCATTAAATATTGTTATTCATATCTACCTTTTCACACCAAAACCATACTTGTAGAATGATCAAATTCATGACAACTTTGATTCTCACACCTGATCGTTGGAATTCAAAATAACCTTTAAAAATAGTTCAATTATTTTAGTTTTGGCGCCTTCATGGTGACCATTGATCTTTCCTTTTCAAAATAGTTACATAACATAACTGAGTGCAATGACTATTAGACTCCCGTCAATGTTTTAGCTTCAAGAAATAACTATTGTGCAATTTAAATATTGACCACTGATCTTTGTCTCCGGCTAGTCTTCCAATTAAATGATAATTATTGATCTTTCCTTAGATGGTCAAATGTAAATTATTAGCCTGCCTGGCCAATTGCACTTAGGAGTGAGGGTCAGTTGATTAATGGTTTTAAACCCTTAAAGTCATCACTTAAATAGCTCTCAACCTTCCATTATAAGTCATTTTTCAAACATAACAAAAAGTGTATTTGAGATTTGACACTCTTTGTAAAAACATAAACCCTAGAATTAGAAACTTAGGGTTGTAGATTTGTTCTAGGATTTTTAGAACAAGCTACCAATTAATGAAGAAACACTCAATCAAATCCAAAATTCCAATGAACTTAAAACCATGTGATTACCTTAGTATCTCTGATATTCTTCAAGAAAATAAGCTTTGTTGAAGAATGTGCATTAGGGTTTAGAACCTTGAAATGAAAGAACCATGGTATGCATCAACAAAGTGTTTGTGTCTTGAAGCAAAGCTAAAATTCCTTGAAGAGATACTGAAATGTTTTGAAGCAACACTAGAATGCATCGTGTCAATAACTTTGCATGTTATATCAACATAAACTTTGACACCAAATAACATCAAGCATCAACACAAAAATGCATTCTATCAAACATTAATACCATGTAGACAAGTACCTTTACACATCTTGTATCAAGATCATAAAGAATGAAACAAGCTCCTATCACTGAATGAACAAGCTTCAATGACACACAATGATACATAAACAACTCCATCAACTCCATCAACCTTTGTACCAATACCAATCAAAGTATTATGATAAGTTCCAAGGCAATGCAACATCAAGAATGAGATGATGAAACCAAGTCCCTTTGACATCACTCCAAGTCTCTTTGACATCAATGAAAAATAAAGCCAATGCCAACAAACTCCCCCTTTGGCATTTATGTCAACATATAAAAATTTGTATCCTTTTTCTCTATCATTAAGCAATCTCAGCAAGATCAAAGAATTAGTTATTCTCCCCCTTTGACAATAATGACAAAGGGAATATAAGCAAGGTAACTACACAGACTGTAAACCAACCATAACACTATCAAGCATTGCAAAATGAGCACACTACACTCACCACTGATCATAAGCTAGAAGAACAGAGAAACCACTGTGAAGACAAACCTACTGTGCATTGTATCATGTAAGAAGGGCAAGAACACTTTCCAATAGAAGGAATTTGTCTTAGTTTAAAATAAATTGGATCAAGTTAAGATTTTGCAACAACAGTGATATACTATCACTCCATACAAGAGAAGATCCTCAAGACAAAACCAACAATTACTGAGAGCACCGGCACCAAGCATTCCAAAAGGAAAGAAAACCATTGTATACTGAGAGCACTGTATACTATCAACACCAACCTAGCACTAAAGCAAAGGCCACTGCAATCCATTGCACTGCCAAGCACTATTTCTTGTATTGAAAACCTCCATTGAAAGAAGATAAATTTTCTTCATAATTACACACTAGCAACAAAGGACTCACAACTGAGCATGAGACCCCAATGATTTGCACTTTCATTGTTCAGACTTCATCATTGATAAATACCATTGAATGGCACTATCATTGTATTGTCATATCAATATGATATTGGTTTACCATTGTTAATATGAACAAGACTGGCATGGGCACAAAATCCCTGCAACAAGGGTCTTCCAAGACAAAAAAAACTCTAGGCAATAACAACCAAACTAGAGATAATGGAACTAAGATGGATATCATTGTATAAGCATCATCTTACTATTCAAGAGCCATACCATTGCATACTAGTACCACTTCATGGAAATCTTGTCTACACACTAGATAAAAAAGAGAGCAAAACATATCACTGCTATTTCTAATATCATACTACTTTAGCATTTGCATATCCTTGCAACAATATCACTGTTAATAGGATCAAAACTACTATGATATTAACACATTGTCATAAAGAAATTTACTGCCCCTATAAATTTCAAGAAAAATATCAGTGTTCAAGATCCATCCAGACTATTATTTCAATCTATCAATATTATCAATAAAAAATAATGTCAACCAGATCATTGTACCCTGCCAAAAGACTGAGAAAGTAATTATGGAATAGCTAAAGCATCATACTATGAACCATCAATATTGACACTTGTATGCCATATCAATACTTGACATCAAAACCACACAAAGAAGATAAGGTTTGCATAAAGGATCCTATGTGATTCAAAGTAAAGCATTACTCCTACAAACCACTATCAATGTTTTGCATATCGTGGACAATACCATGCATATCAGTGTCAAAATTAGTGTATACATATCATCAAATTGTGCATTACCAACCAATCACTCCTTTGCAGCAAGAGCTCTCAAAACAACACACCAATATGTACCAAACCATTGCCATATCTATCAAGGAACTTGCGCTATCACTAAACCCATGCAACAAGAATACTTCAAGACAAAACCACCAAAGTGAGACCTATCCTTTGTCCTATGTGATTAAGAAATGAATGGCACTGTATATTGTGACTGATATCTTATCACTGATTCAATGTCTTGATTGTGAGATTTGTGAATGCAATTATTCTTGCATTTTCAAACACTGAACTGGCCAATACGTTACAACCATATCATTATCACTACCAAACCAAGTATGGAGAGCACTGTTAGACCAAGATGCAAAATAGCGGCACTATATGGTGTTGATCCATTAATCATAAGCCAAAGTACTCCACACTCCACACTCCACACTCCACTATGTGTATGCAAGATGATATTGTATTGAGAACTCATTATGAAAAGGTCTTTACTAGATGCGAGCAGACTCAGCAAATTGTTCATTTACTCCTCAAAACATTACCAAGCCAAGAGTGCAATATAACCAAAACAAACAAACCATTGCTTATCAAGATCTCAGTTCTATCACTAGCAAACAGTGTATGATATCATTGTTAGTCATCACTATGCATGAGTATCATAGGTAATCTTTGACTGAAACACCACTATCTAAACAACATATCACTCTTTGACAAGATGAATCATGAGAAGAGTGAACAAATGCCTCAAATCATGGAAATATCAACAAAGTCTTTACCTATCTTGAAGCAGCACTAAAATGACTTGAAACAACACTTTGAATACCATGTGAACAAGCAACTTTGACAAATAGTGAACAATTCCCTTTGTAAAAATTGCATCCATATCATGAAATCAAGGAACTCTATGATCTTGGACAACACCTACATCTTCTTGGGAACAAAGAACACATACCAAACAACATCAATATAATCTTGTGAACCATGAATACCATGACAAAAATCACTGTCATACTGTCATTAGAGCACACGCTACTTCACACCTTGTAACACCCCTCCATTTTGTTCTTTTGATCGAACAGTGTTCGTTATGTATGTTTTACCTTGTTAGCACGTTGGTTATAAACTTGATTACTTTGACCGCTAATTGTTAAGCGATGTAAACATTGTGTTTTGATGTGATGGTACTTTAATCAGATGATATTATTATTTCATGTTATGGATTAAATTATCATGTATGTGAATTATTGATGCTTTATTCTTTGATTATACCATTGATGATTAGAGGCGTCAGTTAGCGATATTGTATTGGTGAAGGGGACGGGATCACATCACTCGCATGCGAGTGCCCTGTGATTCCGCGATTTCCTCTTCACGGTGTGTTTTAATATTTATATATATATGCATGTTCGACACTCGTGTTGTGTGCAGGATGCAGGTACAGGACATTGACTCCACCTGGTTCCACAGGTCTGAGCATGTCCCTTGTCCAACAGAAAACGATTGGGAGATAGTAGCTAGGTTTTTTGTGTCGTGACATCACCCTAGCCATGGTGTGTCGTCGGGTTGTCAATTGGGATAAGTTATTTTCCTTGTTGTCTCATCTCTCCTTACTTGCGTGTTTAAATTTCCTAGTGAAATGGTGTTTGCTTTATTTAAATTTATTGCCAAAATGCATAAAGGAGTGCTTGTTATTTAATTAGTTAATTTAATTCAATCAATAAATTAATCTAATCATGGATTAGATTTATTTATTGATTAAGTAAATTAAATTAATTATATTGGTATTATTAAATTTGAGGCAAAGATTTTGGTTTATTGATTCGACCAAAAGTGGATGGCGAGCGTGTCTGCTGTGCGAAGTACCGAGCTAGGGCATTCGAGCCCTAGCTCGTGAGCGTTGATTCTTTGTTCCTGTGCGGCTGGGGTGGGTCTGTTGGGCGTTTCGGGGGGGCATTTCTCAGTGCGGTTTGATCTGTGTCCGGGCCGTGGTGTGGTGGCAGGGATTCGCGGCCAGGGCTTTTCTTGGACCTGCGTTTTCTGTCCGACCATGGTTCCTCGGTGTGCTGTGTTGGGCGCTAGTTCTTGGGGCCTCGGTGGTGGTGAGTGCCCTTGTATGCTTGGTCTGGTTGGTGAGGAGGGGTTTTTGGGGTGAACGGCGGGGAAGGGGTTGTGGTTGTTCCTTTGAAGCTGCGTGATAGGGTGGTGTGGGCAGCGTTGTGGTTGGAGGAAGGTTGGGTGTTTGGTGGAAGGGTTGGTGTTGGGCCTTATTGGATCGTGTTCGGCTTTGCTGCCTCAATGTCTTTGGGGGAGGCCTCGCAGGGCCCTTCTGGCATGGACTTTCGTTCCGCGATTGGCTCAAAGTCGCCAGTGCATGCAACAAAAGTTATTGACAATAGCCTTTTCTCTCATGACTCGATAGATGGCGGTGTTCGCATGACGGGGGGATCCCGCATCACTAAAGTTAATGGATGCCTGGAGCGGTGTAAAGAGAGACCTACGCTGGTAATTCCTCCGGAGATGTTAGCTAAAGATATTGATTATTATTCCAGACATTCCTTATACTGCAAATTTTTGGGGATGAGGGTTTCTCCTCAATTTTTGGTGTCTTGGGCCCGACGGACCTGGTCGCCGGAGGGTGAAATGGACATTATGTTGCTGGCTAACAATTACTTTATGGTTACTTTTGACTGCATGGTGGATCAGAATAGGGTCTTTGAGGGTGGTCCCTATTTTCTTAACCAAGTGGGGTTGTTTATCAAACCCTGGCATGCAGGTTTCAACCCTTCGGTGGAGCTTCCGAATCGGGTTCCGGTTTGGGTCAGACTTCCTCGACTTCCAGTGGAATGCTGTCATGATGATATTCTGCAACTGATAGCATCTTTGCTTGGAAAACCTGTCGGTTCCTCTCAACAAACTCTGGATAGAAAGGTAATGACTTATGCCCGCATCTGTGTCGAAATTGATTTGGGTAAACCCTTGCCAGACTCTATAGATATGTGTGTAGGCCCTCACTCTTGGGTGCAGTATTTGGATTATGAGACTCTTCCATTTCGTTGTCGTCTGTGTCATGAATATGGTCACTTGCTGCGTCGGTGTCCAAAGGCTAGGCCTGTGGAGACACCTTCTCCTCAGGTTCCTCGCAACCCTCCTATGACTGACAAGGGGAAGGATCATATCACTGGTGATGGGGAAGCTGCAGATGGTTTTGTACCTGTCAAGGGGCGCAACAGGAATAGGGGTCAAAAGAGGACCCTGAAAGAGAGACAGGAGGAGGATACTTTTAATAGATTTGAGGTGTTAGATGATCTTAGCCAGCAAGAAGTGAATCCGGGATTGGTAAACCTTGATCATGGAACTTTGAGTACAGGACAGAAAGGGCTAGTCCTTGAGGCTGCCCAGGATGCAATGGAGGGTGATGGCTCTCAGATGGTCACGGATCTTCATTTGGGTGTTTTAGCTGAGTCAGTTCCTATAGCTGAGTTGAAGAAGGTTGGTGGCGATGGGCCTCCTTCGGGGTCAAGTGACGGTGTTGTTATCGGGAGGAGTGTCAAGTCTCCATCCCCTTTGGGTATTCACCAAAAGGACCTAAAAAAAGGGGGGGGAGAGAAATCTTCCAAGCTTGGTCATAAGAAGGACTTGGAAAAGATTAAATTAACAGGGGAAAACTTGGTGGAGTCGGGGTCGGTCAAGACGCTGGATTCTCACTTCTTGAACTCCTTGAAATGATTGTTTTATCATGGAATGTGAGGGGCTTGAACAGTGGCCCTCGACAAAAAGTTGTTCGTGAGTTGATTAGAAGTAAAGTTCATGATGTTCTTTTCCTGCAGGAGACTAAGTTATCGATTGAGGATATGATAGGTATGATGCCCAAGTTATGGGGGAGTGGTGAGTGCCAGTGTGTTGGGGCTAGTGGTTCTGCTGGGGGTGTGGCCTGTTTATGGAACCCCCGGAAGGTTCGCCCTCTCTGGTGGATGTCCTTTAAGTCTTCTATTTCTATGGTGGCTTCTTGGTTTGAAACGGGAGAGTCTGTTCTTTTCTTTAATATTTATGCACCTGTTGATCTTCTTGGCAAACAGTTGCTATGGTCCCATATTGCGTATGTGCGTAGCATGGTTCCTCTTCATCCGTGGATTATGGCTGGTGACTTCAATGCCATTGCTGAGTTGGCTGAGAAGCGTGGAGGTAATGCAAGGTTGGACCCCTCGGCACTTCTTCTGCAAGAAAACATCTCTGCTTTGAATTTGGTTGACATCAAGCCCAGTAATGGTCGGTTCACCTGGAACAACCGGAGGACAGGGGATAACAGCATTTCAGAAAGGTTGGATCGCTTCCTGGTTTCATGCTATTGGATTGGTGGCTTGTGGTCCTCTTGCTCTGAAATCTTGGATTGGAGAGGTTCGGATCATTGGCCCATTAAGCTTGATATTTCTTCTGCTCGTGTGCCCCGTACTCCTTCCTTCAAGTTTCAGCTCATGTGGTTGCGGGGCCCTTCTTTACATGCCCAGGTGGCGGATTGGTGGAAGGCTGGCAGACCTTCATATGGTACGGCGATGTATACTTTTGCTAAATTACTTCAATTTACCAAATCTCAGCTCAAACGGTGGAATAGACAATGCTTCGGAAATATTTTCCACGATAAGGCTCGTGCTCAAGCTGATTTGGATGGCATCACAAGGGTGATCAGGGAAGAGGGAGTGACGGTTGGCTTGCTTCAGGATGAAGCCAGGGCTCTTAAGGTGCTGGAGAAATGTGAGTTGAGAGAGGAAATATTTTGGAAGCAGAAGGCCAGAATTGAGTGGCTTCAAGAAGGAGATAAAAATACTGCTTTCTTTTTTAACTCGGTAAAAGCCAGGAGGCAAGGTAATTCCATTTCAGTTCTGGTTAATGAAAGAGGTGAGCAGCTCTCTTCTTCTCAGGAAATCTTGAATGAAGTTGTGCAGTATTTTGAATCTTTATTTAGGGAGGATGGGCATGGTGGTTCTATTGAGGAGGCTCAGGTTCTTTCCTGTATTCCCTCTTTGGCCACAAGGGAAATGAATAAGCATCTCATGGGTGATGTTTCTTTGGAGGAGTTGGAGGCGACTGTGTTCCGGATGAAGAAAGGGAAGGCTCCTGGCCCTGATGGCTTCCCGATTGAATTCTTTCAAGAATTCTGGGATATTATTAAGTTGGACTTATTGGCTATTGTTCAGGAGTCCCAGAAGAACAAGCAGATGTTACGGGCTTTGAATGCTACTTTTCTTGCTCTCATTCCTAAATGTGATGAGGCGGATAGGTTGAGTCAATTTAGACCTATTTCCTTGTGCAACGTGATTTACAAAATCATTTCCAAGCTGATTGCGGAGAGATTAAAAAAGTGGTTGAATATGTTGATCTCGGAGGATCAGAGTGGTTTTGTGGAAGGCAGGCAAATTTTGGATGGGGTGGTTATCGCTTCTGAAACCATTCACTCAATGGCCAGCTCCAATGATAAGGCGATGTTCATCAAGTTAGATATGGCTAAGGCCTATGACCGAGTCCGGTGGTCTTTCCTCCAGCGGATGCTTGGAGCTTTTGGGTTTGGTAATGAATGGATTCAGTGGGTTATGAGTTGTGTTACCTCAGTTTCCTTCTCTGTGTTAACGAATGGGGAGCATTCTAAACTTTTTGGAGCTTCTCGGGGGTTGCGTCAGGGAGATCCACTTTCGCCGTATTTATTTATTCTTCTTGCAGAAGGTTTGGGGCGTCTGATAAGAAGGAATGTCGACTTGGGTATTATTCAGGGGTGGCGGTGGGGAGGCGATTTGCCTCCGCAATCCCATTTACAGTTTGTGGATGACACGGCTCTGATGGGTATGGCTACTATTAGGGAAGCTTCCACTTTGCGTAAGGTGTTGGATGTGTATCTTGCTGCTTCGGGCCAACGGATTAATGAGGACAAGTCCTCCATCTTCTTCTTTAACACCCCTGGGCCCATTCAGCGGAGGATTGCACATATCCTGAGATTTCAAATTGGAAGGCTTCCTTTGATCTATCTTGGTGTGCCTATCTCTGCTGGTAGGCTGCCTAAGGATTCTTGGCAGAATATTTTGGATAAATTTCGGGTGAAAGTTAACCACTGGACTCATAGGTGGCTATCCTTTGCTGGCCGTGTTCAGTTGCTCAAGTCGGTGGTGCAGGCTCTTCCCACATACAGGTGTATGCTTCAGGTGGCCCCGATGGGATTTCTTAAGGATTTGGACGCTTTAGCAAGGAAGTTTCTTTGGGCTGGTAGCTTGTTGTCTTCGAAGTGGAGCCTTGTTAGCTGGGATACTGTTTGTAGCCCGCGTCAGTTTGGTGGTCTCGGGTTAAGGCAGTCGTCCTTGACCGGGGAGGCTCTGGCTGCTAAACTGTATTGGAGATGGTGTGTGGAGCAGGATCAAATTTGGGCTAGGATCTTATCTCATAAGTACTTCCCTGGGGCTGCTTGGCAGGATATTCCCAGATTTCCTTTGGAGGGGAGAGGCTCGATGATATGGAGTACGCTTAAGAAAGGTGCTACTCTTGTTAAGGAGGGCCTTTTCTGGATATGTAGGGGGGGTCGTCGGCTCACTTCTGGTCTGATTCTTGGGACAGATTTCCTCCCATTACTTCTCAGTTCCCTCATTTGTTGATGCTGTGCCATAGGTTTCTTGCGGCTGGTTGGTCTAGGGTGAGTGATTTTATGGCCTTCTCTGATAATGACCAACTGGGGTTGGCGAGATGGAAGCGACCTGATGAATGGCCGGATGTTGGATTGAATGAAGAATGCACAGAGCTTCATAATATCCTTTCTAGAAGGCAGTGCAGCTCCCTCCGGGATGGGGATGTCCTCTCTTGGTCTCCTAATCCTAAGGGGGTCTATTCTGTTGCTTCTGGGTATCAGGTTTTGTTAGCTCGTAAGCTGGAAGAGGTGGAGGTTCCCTGATGGAGGAGAGTGTGGAATAACTTTTCTTGGCCAAAGTGTAATTGTTTTGTCTGGACCTTAGCCCGGAACAGATGTTTGATGTGGGACAACATTCAGAAGCGAGGATTCCAGGGCCCCTCTATTTGTGTTCTCTGTGGGGGAGGGGAAGAAGAGTCTGCTCATTTGTTCTTTCGTTGCTCCTTTGCTACGCAGCTGTGGCATTTCTGGTGGGGAGTGTGGAACAGTCCCTGTGTTCATGCCTCCTCTTTGGTTGACTTTTGGAGCAATTTGGGTAGGCCTCCTTCGGTGGCCTCCTTTTTGCAGGATGTGTGGTATGTGGGGCCTACTTTCATCCTGTGGCAGATTTGGCTTGAGAGAAATCGTAGGATTTTCCGTGGGGAGAAAATGGTTGTGCAGCAAGTTTGGCAAAGAATTTTGGGTATGATTCAGGAAACGGTGGCGGCTAAATGTGATGTTGGGTTTCCCCTGGCGAAAGGGGATGCTATAGTGGTGGATAGATTGGGGATTCAAGGGTCGGCTTTGGCGTATGCTAGTCTTAGGCGTGGTCGGAGCCAGCGGCAAAGGGTTCTTAGGATGGGTAGATGGGTGCCCCCTCCGACTGGCGTCTTGAAGATCAACACAGATGGCTCTTCTCGGGGTAATCCTGGGCCTGCTGGGGTTGGGGGGATTGGCAGAGACTTTAGGGGGTCAACGATCTTCTTCTTTTCTGTTCATGAGGGGGTGCAGCCCATTAATTTGATGGAAGGTTTGGCAATCTTATACGCCTTCGAGTGGGCGTTTGCCTTGGGGTGGCGCAAGGTTATCTGTGAGTCTGATTCACAAGTCTTGATAAATTTGCTAAAGGAAAGGAAGACTTCTGGTGTTCACTGGCAGTTGGCTAGGTTGGTTCAACAGATTTTGCGGATTAGTTCCATGATGGAGATGGTGACCTTTGTTCACATTCCGAGGGAATGGAACAAAGCGGCAGATTGTTTGGCTCGGTGGGCTTCTGAGCACGCTGAGGGTTGGAATGTTGATGAGTTGGGACAAGTTTCTCGGGAGTTCCGCCACGACTTGGAGGGGATTCTTTCTGAAGATGGTAATACTAGGGAGGCTGAGTGATGTGGATTTTTGGTTCTTGTATGATTCTGGTGGCTCTCGGGCGCTGGCCTGTTGAGGTGTTGTAATGTTGTTCTCTGATTATTAATAAAGTTTTTACCCCCTTTTTAAAAAAAAAAAAAATTGAGGCAAATCAAAAAATAAATAAATAAATGGAAAATTGCCTTGCATTCCTCTTGTAATAAAATAAATTAAAAATGTTTTTTTTTTTTAAATGTAATTGTTAGATTCAATTTTGTGAAAGAAAGGGAATTTAATTATCATTGTGGTGCAAATAGAATTTTGTTTAAATAAATATTATGCATTTGAAGTGGGAAAATGAAAATTGTTTATTAAATTTCAAAAAAAAGAAAATATCCAAAATAGCAATAACTTTTGGTGGGTGAACTCAAATTAGGGGTTTGACAATTTGGAGGACAAAAAAATAAAAATTGCATAAGGTAATTCATTTTGTTTGGAATTTTGAATTTTGGATTTTGGAGAGCAAAAACTTGGGGCTGAATTTTTTTGAAGAAAATTGGTGAAAGAAGGATTGGAATTGGGAAGAAGCTGAATTGAAATCAAGGGCAAAATCTCCATTGATAAAACTTCAAGCTTTTGGAGAAAATAACAGGTTTTTCCTTCTTCTTGTTTTGGTTTTCTTTTGGTAAAGATTTAGAATATGTTCATGTTTTTTTTTTAAAGATTCAATCTTTTGTTTGCAATGAAAATACCCAAAAAAAAAAAACTAGTTGCAAAGTTGAAACAAATAAGTTGTGAAATTCTGGGCAAAACAATGAAATTTCTGTAGGAATTGGAAAAAGCCATTGAGAGAAAGCTCAGTTCATGGAAAATTACAATGAAACAAGAAAATTCTGGAAACAATGCTTGCAAATTGGAAAACCCTTGTAAAATGTAGTTTTTGAAAGCTCTGTTGTAAAAATTTTATTCTGTCATTTTTTTTGAAAAAATTTCTTCAATAAAACTGTGAGAAAACAGGGGAAATATTAAATATATATATAATATATGCATATATATTTATAATATTGGGTATATATATTTATATATATGCAAATATTACATATATAATGTTATAAATTTTATCAAATTTGAATCTGGCAAAATAAATTTTTTTTATTTCTGGGTCTCTGTGGTTTAAACCCAGATATTCGCGTTTTTTTTAGGGCATTTTTTTGTGTTGTTTTGGGGAATGAAACCCTGTGCGAGGGCGGCAGAGCTTCCCTGGCCGCCGCTCCCATGAAGGGAGGCGTTGCCAATGAAGGCAGCGCCAGGCACTGCCTTCCCTGGCAGCGTCCCCCCCCCACAACAACAGGGAGGCCGAGGTAACAGGGAGACCCTGCATCTCCTCTACCTCTGCCGTGTCTCCCTGAGAGCGGCAAATTTCTTTTCTTTTTTTATAACCCTTCTTTTTTTATATTTATATATATTAAATATAATATATGCATTCTTTATTATATATGTTATGTTTATATATTAAATATAATATATATAATTTATATTATATATTATATGTTTTTATATATATATTATATTATTATTTTTATTTATTTATTATTATTTATTTTCTTTATTATTTAAAAAGTCAATATTTTATATTTTAAATAATTTGGGAAAATAAGTTAATATCTTGTAATTGGATTTAAAATATTAATTATATATTTAAAATATATATGTAATTATATATATATTGAGTATATATATATAATTATATAGTTATTTTATATATATAATGATACTTAAATATGATCATTAAAGAGTCTTTGCAAAGAATATATGGGAAATCGTCTTGTAAGTGAATGATTTAATTGTTAAAGGATTTATTTTAATCATTATGGGAAATTGTGCAATATGCTTAAATGAGTAGTTTAAATGTCGTAATGGTTCTCAACGTGTTTTGATTTCTCTTTTGATTTGTGCAAAGAATATGTTTTATTTATATTGATTAGTGCACTACGTCATTGAGTGAATTGGATTTAAGAAATCCTAACATAGATGATTTTAAATTGCCTGTAATGCTTCCTTTTGTCATGGGGCGTTTATTCTTGGTGTGGGGCAATCTAGTTAGTGTTATGTAAGTCTTCCAGATAGGTCTTTCTTTTATGTGTTTTGGGATGTTGTTATGTCGGTCAACCTTGGTTTACCTTGGGTAGTGCGTTAAATGTGTCCAATTATACCCGGTTATCTTGGACGGGATACATTGACTTTATGTCATGTTTAGGGATTCATTATCCCTAGGTTGCAGTTGAGTACCCTTTGGTGGTGGCATAGTTCCACATGTTGTCTTAGAGAAGTGGCTTGCATTGAGGGCCGACACACAAAGTGGTGCCAGGAGATCTCAATGTAAGCTGGTTAATTCAGTGAAAACTTAAACCAATTAATTAGTATAGGTGGTACCAACATTTAAAAAGATTTATTTTGCCTCGCTCATGGATGCAAGTGCTCGTATAGACTTGGGATGAGACGAGAAGGCTTGGAATGGCAAGATCGTTATCTTGTCCCTTTGAAAGATAACTGATTCCGCATTGGTTTGCATGTGGGGCCAGGAGTCGTTAGAGGTTACCAGGATATCCCGAGATGGGGGCCGGGACCTAGGAAGACTTGCCAGGATATCCCATGCGACATTGTGATGACACTTCTTCTAAGTCAGCATTATGTTTGTATTCGTGATGTGTTCATTTACTCAAAATCTGGAAGCATTGTAACCTTTGTGTCATGTGATGTCATGTTTGTATCCTTTTTCAGTTGAGTCATGTTGCCTATGTTTAAAGGTTGTTGGTTTTGACCTGAAATCCTTGTTACTATCTCCTAGCACGGGGGGTGAGCCTTCGGGTATCACTTGGTTGGGTGGAACGTGCACCTTACTCCGTTGTTTTTGGCGTTTGCTTGTGTGGACGAGACCTTCGTGTTGGAGAGCTCATGGGATCTAGTTGCTTCCTTAGTTTCATTTATGTTAGTTGCTCTTGTATTTCATTTACCCCTCATTTTTATCGAGGTGTAAATTGTAATAAACAATCATGTTATTTATTTACCTCATTCTGGGAATGAGTGATGTAATTGTAATTGTATAACTTATGTTGTTGGTAACCATGAAGGATCTCATGGTCTTAAATGAAAATCTCATGTATGGAATGTATGTGCTTTAATTATTTAAGTGAATGTTGTTATGTTTCATTTCATGCATGTTGTTTTAATTTGTGATTTAAATAATCTTTGTCTCGTAACCTTAGGGGATTGTTGGCTTTGTGTTGTAATCTTGCATGTATTTGTAATTAAACAAAAAAAATAAAAATTATGCATTTGTTTAGTTGTTTGCAACTTCCCCTAGGGTTGCGTGGCGGGGCATTACACATAGTATCAGAGCCAAGGTTTAAACACTGGGTACTCTTGGATTATGAAGAGCCCATTAAGCTTTTAGTTGTGTGGGTTTTAATTGTGTGTTGTGCTTAATACCTTTTTGTGTCTGTGTAGGATAATCCCTCCCAGACGTGGAAGAGGTGGGGGTCGTAGACGTGGCCGTTTAGGCGGTCGCATTGGGGAACAGCAAGACCCACCTCCACATGTTCCAATTGTTTCTGACCATGAGGAGCAACAGGCTTCTCAAAATATTCAAGGAGATGGCAATCAGAATCCGGATCCACCTAGGATCAAGGATGCTTAGTTGCGTCAATTGTTAGAGAAGACCCTTGCCCGCCTTGGGCCTAGGCAGGAGGTAGAGCTAGTGGTGGTTAGAGAGAGAGAGGTACCAGTTCACTCTGATTCAGAGGTAGCAACCCATATGAGGGACTTGCTTAGAGCTCGACCACCCATTTTTGATGGATCAGGCAGTGGTTTGGAGGCAGAGACATGGCTCATTGACTTGACTAGGTGTTTTGCTATGCACCCAAATGGGAGCAACACTCGAGCTAGGTGCGCTATCATGCACTTGAGGGGATTTGCCTCCACTTGGTGGAGATTAGAGGAGCAAAAGCTCCATCTGGATATTGGTATAGTTTCTTGGGAGTTGTTTCTAGAGCGGTTTCGGGCTAGATTTCTTTCCAAGCATTGGAGGCAGCGTCGAGAGGATGAGTTCCACACCCTTCGACAAATGACTATGTCAGTAGAGATGTATGAGCGTCATTTCTACAAGCTAAAACAGTATGCGGGCATAGGTGATGATGAGGGCATGTTGGTACATCATTTTCTCAGGGGCTTAAATGCCCGTATCAGTGGTGGAGTGCGGGTTTTCGAACCCAGGACCATGGAGGTGGCGGTCGATAAGGCCAGGCTCATTGAGGAGAACCTGACGATGGCCTTAGGTGGTCATGTAGGAGTGCAGGTGGGCAGTGGTTCAGTAGCTGGGACTAGTGCTCGAGGAGGTCAGCCTCAGGGAGGAGCACCTTCTAGAGCTCAGCAGGGTCCGTCTCAGAGTGGTCAGCAGCAGTAGCAGGGTTCTCAGGGGAAACGGAAGGGTTTCCAGCAGAGGCAGGGGGACAGGAGTTGGAGGTGCATGAGACGCTTCAACTCTGAGCAGCCAGCGCAGAGTTCTCATTCATCTTTTAGGGGTAGTGCGTAGCAATCTAGCGCACCACCTACAGGTAGGGGCTTCAGTAGAGGCACTAGATGTTTTGCGTGTGGCCAACAGGGTCACATAGAGAGGATGTGTCCCAATAAGGGCGCATCGGGTTATTCTCAGGGACCAGCGGCGTCAGAGCTGACTGTAGGAGATGCATGCCGTGGGCATCGAGTATTCACAGCGGTTAACAACCGCTAGGCAGAGCACCAGGGTATGGTCGTTGAGGCTTATGGTATGTTGGGGGGTAACCCAGTTTCTATTCTATTTGATTCTGGAGCATCTGATTCCTTTGTTTCTTCATCTGTCGTGACGCGATGTAGACTGGATGCGGTAAAGTAGGTCGATTGGTGGCAGGTAGAGTTAGCTTCGGGTGCAAAAGTTGCATCCCTTTCCCTTGTGCCAGAGTGTAGGTTAGAGGTTGGACCTCTCCAGACTACCTTGGACCTACATGTTATTCCATTGGGTTCTTATGACGTCGTCATAGGAATGGATTGGCTAGAGGCTCATAGTGCAGTCATTGATTGTCGACGTAAGTCGATTAGATGCATTGAGGCATCTGGTAGAGAGGTAGAGGTAGTGGGGGTTCAAAGGCCGATCTATTTGAGGATCATATCAGCTATGCAGTTGAGAAGGTGTGTGCGGCAGGGTTTCCAATTGTTCGTTGTTACAGTGGATGATTTGGGTCTAGGAGGTGGAGAAGAGAAGGTTTCTCTTGATAGTCACCCCATCTTTCAGGAGTTTTCCAATGTCTTTCCAGATGAGATTCCAGGGATGCCTCCTCAGAGGGACATTGACTTCAAGATAGACTTGGTACCTGGATCAGAGCCCATTTCATGAGCTCCCTATCGTATGACTACTTAGGAGCTGAAAGAGCTTCGGTTGCAGCTTGAGGAATTGCTAGAGAAGGGTTTTATTCACCCTAGTGTTTCTCCATGGGGAGCACTTGTCATCTTCGTAAAGAAGAAGGATGGTTCACTTCGGTTATGCATTGATTACCGACAGTTGAATAAAGTGACCATCAGAAATCAGTATCCTCTTCCTAGGATTGATGATCTATTCGATCAGATCAAGGGTGCTACCATCTTTTCGAAGATTGATCTCAAGTCAGGATATCATTAGCTTCGAATCTTTGAGTCAGATATTCATAAGACCGCATTTTGAATGCGGTATGGTCACTATGAGTTCATAGTTGTGCCATTTGGTTTGACGAATGCACCCTCAGTGTTCATGAGTCTTATGAATGGGGTATTTCGTACATACCTTGACAGGTTTGTTCTTGTGTTTCTAGATGATATTTTGGTATACTCCAGGACAGTGGAGGAACATGAGGAGCATTTGCGTCAGGTATTACAGTGCTTGCGAGATAATCAGCTATATGCTAACTTGTCAAAGTGTGAATTCTTCAGGACTGAGGTTCAATACCTTGGACATGTGATCTCTAGGGAGGGTATTTCAGTGGATCCTCCAAAGATCCAAGCGATCTTAGATTGGCCTGCGCCCACGAATGTGGCCGAGATACGTAGCTTCATGAAGCTAGTGGGTTATTACAAGCGATTTGTGCAGGACTTTTCGAGGCTAGGGCATCCTATAACCTCCCTTCAAAGGAAAGGAAAGAGGTTTGAGTGGTCTGAGAAGTGTGAGACAGCCTTTCAGTGTCTTAAGGGGAAGTTGACCAGTGCTCCTATACTTGCGATACCGGATCCTATTGGGGACTTTCTAGTTTGTACAGATGCGTCCTTGGAGGGATTAGGTGCAGTATTGATGCAGGAGGGTCGTGTCATTGCATATGAGTCACAGAAGCTCAAGGATCATGAGCTAAACTATCCTACCCACAATCTTGAGTTGGCGGCAGTGGTTCATGCATTAACGAGATGGAGGCACTTTCTTCTTGGGCATAGGTTTGTGCTGCATAGTGATCATAGGAGCCTTCAGTATATATTCACGCAGCCTAACCTTAATGCTAGGCAAAGGCGTTGGATGGAGTTTCTTTGTGAATATGACTTCGAGGTGAAGTATATCCAGGGGAAGGAGAATGTGGTTGCAGATGCCCTCAGTAGGCGAAGGCATGAGATATCTGAGTTGACCCTTATTGTTGATTTGCAGAGTCGGATTATTTCTGCCCTTCCAGCCGACAGTTGGTATCAGGATGTTAGATCGATGATAGAGGCAGGAAGACCCCTTGAGGGTAGATATTCAGGATACTCTCTCACTGTTGATGAGATATTGAGACACGTGGGACGCATATACGTCCCCCCATCATGTGAGCTTCACGCTTTGGTCATGACTGAAGCACATCAAGCACCTTATTCAGCCCATCCAGGGGTGAAGAAGATGTATGCAGATTTGCGTCAGTTATATTTTGGCCAGGGATGAAGCGAGATATTGCAGATTTTGTGTCGAGATGTCTTGAGTGTCAGCGGGTGAAGGCCGAACACCAGCATCCAGCTGGGCTTTTGCAGTCACATTTAGTACCAGAGTGGAAATGGGATATAATCTCATTGGATTTCATTGTTGGTTTACCCAACTCTTCGAGATGGCATGATGCAATTATGGTGACAGTGGATAGGTTGATGAAGGTAGCACACTTCTCACCTATGCGCTCTTCCTATACTGCATCATCTGTAGCTAGAGTGTTCATGGACGATATAGTGAGGTTGCATGGTATTCCACGTCGGATTATCTCTGACAGGGATCCAGTGTTCACCTCAGCTCTATGGACGTCATTACAGCATGCGATGGGAACACAGTTGAACTTCAGTTCAGCCTACCACCCAGAGACAGATGGACAGACTGAGAGGGTCAATCAGATCCTCGAAGACATGTTGCGTATGTATGTGATGGACCAGCAGACATGATGGGAGGACTATCTCTATTTGGTAGAGTTTGCCTATAATAATGGCTTTCAGAGTTCTATCGGCATGGCTCCATTCCAGGCATTGTATGGGTGACCATGTCGCACTCCCTTGAGTTGGGATCGGCTAGAGGACAGAGTAACTTTGGGTCCTGAGATGTTGCAGGATATGGAGCAGTAGGTAGATAGGATTAGAGAGCACTTGGTGGTAGCACAGGATAGGCAGAAGAAGTATGCAGATGTGCATAGAGTGGACCGTCAGTTTTCCGTAGGCGATAGAGTCTTCTTGCGTGTGCGTCCATGAAAGAGTCCAATCCGTTATGGAAAAGGCTCTAAGTTGGCGCCTCACTTTGTTGGACCCTTCGAGATTCTTGAGAAGATTGGTCCTGTTGCTTACCGTCTTGCTTTACTGCCCAGTCTCTCGCATGTGCACGACGTATTTCATGTATCAGTTCTTCGGCCATACCATCCAGACATTTCTCATGTCCTTGATTGGAATGCTTTGCAGGTAGAGGATGGGCAGCTGGCTTTGGAGCTCGTGGCCATGGTGGAGCACAGAACGCTCGCTCTTCGAGGGCGAGATATTGATCAGGTCAGGATCCAGTGGGATCCTAGGGATGACACATCATCCACTTGGGAAGATGCAGCTAGGATGAGGGAACTTTACCCCTATTTGTTTGCAGGCTTCCAGGAGTAAGCCTGACCCTAGGGGGAGGATGTAACACCCCTCCATTTTATTCTTTTGATCGAACAGTGTTCGTTATGTATGTTTTACCTTGTTAGCACGTTGGTTATAAACTTGATTACTTTGACCGATAATTGTTAAGCGATGTAAACATTGTGTTTTGATGTGATGGTACTTTAATCAGATGATATTATTATTTCATGTTATGGATTAAATTATCATGTATGTGAATTATTGATGCTTTATGCTTTGATTATACCATTGATGATTAGAGGCATCAGTTAGCGATATTGTATTGGTGAAGGGGACGGGATCACATCACTCGCATGCGAGTGCCCTGTGATTCCGCGATTTCCTCTTCATGGTGTGTTTTAATATTTATATATATATGCATGTTCGACACTCGTGTTGTGTGCAGGATGTAGGTACATGACATTGACTCCACCTGGTTCCACAGGTCTGAGCATGTCCCTTGTCCAACGGAAAATGATTGGGAGATAGTAGCTAGGTTTTTTGTGTCGTGACATCACCCTAGCCATGGTGTGTCGTCGGGTTGTCAATTGGGATAAGTTATTTTCCTTGTCGTCTCGTCTCTCCTTGCTTGCGTGTTTAAATTTCCTAGTGAAATGGTGTTTGCTTTATTTAAATTTATTGTCAAAATGCATAAAGGAGTGCTTGTTATTTAATTAGTTAATTTAATTCAATCAATAAATTAATCTAATCATGGATTAGATTTATTTATTGATTAAGTAAATTAAATTAATTATGTTGGTATTATTAAATTTGAGGCAAATAAAATAAAAAATAAAAAATGGAAAATTGCCTTGCATTCCTCTTGTAATAAAATAAATTAAAAATGTTTTTTTTTTTTAAATGTAATTGTTAGATTCAATTTTGTGAAAGAAAGGGAATTTAATTATCATTGTGGTGCAAATAGAATTTTGTTTAAATAAATATTATGCATTTGAAGTGGGAAAATGAAAATTGTTTATTAAATTTCAAAAAAAAAGAAAATATCCAAAATAGCAATAACTTTTGGTGGGTGAACTCAAATTAGGGGTTTGACAATTTGGAGGAGAAAAAAAATTGCATAAGGTAATTCTTTTTGTTTTGAATTTTGAATTTTTGGATTTTGGAGAGCAAAAACTTGGGTTGAATTTTTTTGAAGAAAATTGGTGAAAGAAGGATTGGAATTGGGAAGAAGCTGAATTGAGATCAAGGGCAAAATCTCCATTGACAAAACTTCAAGCTTTTGGAGAAAATAATAGGTTTTTCTTCTTCTTGTTTTGGTTTTCTTTTGGTAAAGATTTAGAATATGTTCATGTTTTTTTTTAAAGATTCAATCTTTTGTTTGCAATGAAAAAAAAAAAAAAAACTAGTTGCAAAGTTGAAACAAATAAGTTGTGAAATTCTGGGCAAAACAATGAAATTTCTGTAGGAATTGAAGAAAAAGCCATTGAGAGAAAGCTCAGTTCATGGAAAATTACAATGAAACAAGAAAATTCTGGAAACAATGCTTGCAAATTGGAAAACCCTTGTAAAATGTAGTTTTTGAAAGCTATGCTGTAAAAATTTTATTCTGTCATTATTTTTTGAAAAAATTTCTTCAATAAAACTGTGAGAAAATAGGGGAAATATTAAATATATATATAATATATGCATATATATTTATAATATTGGGTATATATATTTATATATATGCAAATATTACATATATAATGTTATAAATTTTATCAAATTTGAATCTGGCAAAATAAAAAAAATTATTTCTGGGTCTCTGTGGTTTAAACCCAGATATTCGCATTTTTTTAGGGCATTTTTTTTGTTGTTTTGGGGAATGAAACCCCGTGCGAGGGCCGGCGGAGCTTCCCTGGCCGCTGCTCCCATGAAGGAAGGTGCTGCCAGTGCTGGGCGCTGCCTTCCCTGGCAGCGTCCCCCCCCCCACAACAGCAGGGAGGTCGGGGTAGCAGGGAGACCCTGCGTCTCCTCTACCTCTGTCGTGTCTCCCTGAGAGCGGCGGATTTATTTTCTTTTTTTATAACCCTTCTTTTTTTATATTTATATATATTAAATATAATATATGCATTCTTTATTATATATGTTATGTTTATATATTAAATATAATATATATAATTTATATTATATATTATGTGTTTTTTTTTGTTACAACAGGGTGTCCCCGCGGCCCCCCGCCCAGCGTCACCTAGAGGCGAGCGGGGGGGCGAGACTAGTCCCTGCGAGTGTTTGCAACGCCGGCCACCACAACCACCAAGTAAGTACCGAGAGCGGAATCGAACCCGAGACCATGAGGAGCCATCCCACAGCCTCAAGCCAATCCCGCTACCCGAGCTGGCTATATATTATATGTTTTTATATATATATATTATATTATTTTATTTATTATTATTTATTTTCTTTATTATTTAAAAAGTCAATATTTTATATTTTAAATAATTTGGGAAAATAAGTTAATATCCTGTAATTGGATTTAAAATATTAATTATATATTTAAAATATATATGCAATTATATATATATTGAGTATATATATATAATTATATAGTTATTATATATATATATATATATAATGATACTTAAATATGATCATTAAAGAGTCTTTGCAAAGAATATATGGGAAATCATCTAGTAAGTGAATGATTTAATTGTTAAAGGATTTATTTTAATCATTATGGGAAATTGTGCAATATGCTTAAATGAGTAGTTTAAATGTCGTAATGGTTCTCAACGTGTTTTGATTTCTCTTTTGATTTGTGCAAAGAATATGTTTTATTTACATTGATTAGTGCACTACGTCATTGAGTGAATTGGATTTAAGAAATCCTAACATAGATGATTTTAAATTGCCTGTAATGCTTCCTTTTGTCATGGGGCGTTTATTCTTGGTGTGGGGCAATCTAGTCAGTGTTATGTAAGTCTTCCAGATAGGACTTTCTTTTATGTGTTTTGGGATGTTGTTATGTCGGTCAACCTTGGTTTACCTTGGGTAGTGCGTTAAATGTGTCCAGTTATACCCGGTTATCTTGGACAAGATATGTTGACTTTATGTCATGTTTAGGGATTCATTATCCCTAGGTTGCACATGAGTACCCTTTGGTGGTGGCATAGTTCCACGTGTTGTCTTAGAGAAGTGGCTTGCATTGAGGGCCGACACACAAAGTGGTGCCAGGAGATCTCAATGTAAGTTGGTTAATTCAGTGAAAACTTAAACCAATTAATTAGTATAGGTGGTACCAACATTTAAAAAGATTTATTTTGCCTCGCTCATGGACGCAAGTGCTCGTATAGACTTGGGATGAGACGAGAAGGCCTGGAATGGCAAGATCGTTATTTGTCCCTTTGAAAGATAACTGATTCCGCATTGGTTTGCATGTGGGGTCGGGAGTCGTTAGAGGTTACTAGGATATCCCGAGATGGGGGCTGGGACCTAGGAAGACTTTCCAGGATATCCCATGCGACATTGTGATGACACTTCTTCTAAGTCAGCATTATGTTTGTATTCGTGATGTGTTCATTTACTCAAAATCTGGAAGCATTGTAACCTTTGTGTCATGTGATGTCATGTTCGTATCCTTTTTCAGTTGAGTCATGTTGCCTATGTTTAAAGGTTGTTGGTCTTGACCTGAAATCCTTGTTACTATCTCCTAGCATGGGGGGTGAGCCTTCGGGTATCACTTGGTTGGGTGGAACGTGCACCTTACTCCGTTGTTTTTGGCGTTTGCTTGTGTGGACAAGACCTTCATGTTGGAGAGCTCGTGGGATCCAGTTGCTTCCTTAGTTTCATTTATGTTAGTTGCTCTTGTATTTCATTTACCCCTCATTTTTATCGAGGTGGAAATTGTAATAAACAATCATGTTATTGATTTACCTCATTCTGGGAATGAGTGATGTAATTGTAATTGTATAACTTATGTTGTTGGTAACCATGAAGGATCTCATGGTCTTAAATGAAAATCTCATGTATGGAATGTATGTGCTTTAATTATTTAAGTGAATGTTGTTATGTTTCATTTCATGCATGTTGTTTTAATTTGTGATTTAAATAATCTTTGTCTCATAACCTTAGGGGATTGTTGGCTTTGTGTTGTAATCTTGCATGTATTTGTAATTAAACAAAAAAAATAAAAATTGTGCATTTGTTTAGTTGTTTGCAACTTCCCCTAGGGTTGCGTGGCGGGGCATTACACACCTCTATAGCAAGATACTCTTAGGACAATACAACACTATGATAAGACTGTCACCATACCCAACAATCATCATATATATTGGTATATCCAATAAAATTTCCTCAAAGCACAACCAAAAAACTGAGAGAAAAGGTCAAAAGCACTCTTTACAGTGATCATTATGCAATCTTCTGAATATTCAATGTCAATGATACTTTAACAATCTCTGATTATGTCTCGACCATCTATTTCACTATCTAGCATTGAACAAGCCAACATTTCCATTGTTACAAAACAACTGAACCATTGCACTGTTAGCACACAACCCCTGTGTTTCTCAAGGAAAACATCATTAGACAATGAACAACATCACCAAAACACCATTACTGAATCAATACTTCAGACACAATGAAACAAATATGTGCAACAACTCTTTGAGATCATATAAAATCACCAAGAATTATAAACATGTATCTTTTAAGATGAATGAAAAACCAAGTATCTTTGACATGACTAATAAAAGCATTTTTGAAACCAACAAGCTTCAACACTATGAAATCATGAGCAAATTGAGCATGTTCGCCAACAATCATGAACAAAGCAACTGATGCATAACATTGTATTGTAATCATAGTTCTTAACACCTGCAAACCAAATCTAACCAAACATGGCACCTACAAACTTAATTGCCTTCATGATGGACTAACAACACTGATTTTCTTCTTGATGAAACCTCTTTGTTGTGTTCTATGGGGTTTGTATGATACATCAAAAATAAAATCCCCCTCAACTCATGCTATTACTTTATGTAGTTATGGATGTCTCTTGTGCAACATGCACAAGCTTAGGTTCTTCTTTCTCTTTCTCTTGTTTTCTTCAAACTTTCATAATGCCTATCTTCTTGTGATGATTGAAAGGTTCCATTAAATTACCTCTACAATATTGTGCTTTATGTCCAATCTTATTGCATTTATAGCACACGACCTTGTAATCAATGTGAGGAATAAAAGAACTGTAGTCCTTTAACAATCCATAAGCACTTCTTCCTTCTGTCCTATGATATCTATCATTAAAACTTTGTTACATGCATTATTGTAATTCTTCTTGAACAACCTACAAGAACTTTTATTCTTGTTCCATTCAAAATTATTTCTTGTGTGAGTTCTACACTCCCTGGCCATATGACCAAAATTATAACAAGAATAACAATAACCATGAAAATAAGAAGTGAACTTGGCTTATTTTGTTGATGACCTTCTCCTCAGTCCTTGCTTGGGATTATGAACTCTTTTGTATCCTTCTTCACTATTCTTCTAATTTGCAAGCCTTTTGGGAGTAGTGCTTGATTCTCCTTATTTATATATTTCCTCTTTTGATGAGTTTGACTCCATTGGTACTTTTCTAACATTCTTCTTGGACATTGTAACATCTTTGTAATTATTTTTTGCTTCGTATCCTAACCCAAACTTGTTTGATACTGACCTTTGACTTAGAATCATTTTCTCAAACAACTCAATACTCTACCCATTTTGAAGACTCCTCTTCAACTCCTAATTTACCTTCTCTAGTTGTTTTCCTAGAGACAACACTTCGGCCTCTAGCTTTTGACAATATTCCATTTTGGTTTGCAAGTTTATGCTAATTACTTCTTCAACTCTTCTAGACTCTGCCAGTTGCAACTTTAGATCCTCAATAAGCTGATTAGATTCTTCACACTTCACTTTCAATTTTTCTACTTCTTCAAGGGTTGAAAGTGTTTTGGCCTTGGAATCCTTATCTTCTTGAAGCTGCAACTCTAAACTTTGATTCTTCTTCCTCAGTTTCTTAATCTCATATAGGGCATAAATAAGTTCACCTTCAAGATCAATTTCACATTCATCTTCATCATATTCCTGTTCACATTCATTCACAAAAAAATCATCTTCTCTTTCAAATATATCAAATCTTGTATCAATTGGCAAGGATGTTTCTTGCAATGTACACATCACTTTGATACATACCGACTAACTTGTCCCAAACCTCTTTTTCACTCCTACAATACATGACTTTAGCAATGATCTCATTTGGAAAACCACAACAAAATGGCATCCATGGCCTTTGCATTTAATTCATAAGCCTTCTTCTCATCAGTAGTAGAAGGAGGTGTAGAAGGTACTGTATAACCTTTTCTAATGTTGTCCATACACAAAATCCTAAAGAAGATAGGTAAGACTCCAAAAAGAAAAATTAGTGCCATCAAATTGAGGTGCTCTAGAGATAGAAAATTCTTCCTAATTAGCCATGATAAGTACTCCACTACCAGGATCTTCTAAGTTGATTAAACTTGTGCAAGGAACCTAAGGCCCTGATACCACTTGTTGGAATACAGGACCACTGAGAGGGGGGGGTGAATTAGTGGTCTAATGAGAAATCAAATTTCAAAAATTAACTCACTTATATTATGAAAAGAGACCCATTGAAAACACTTCAAACATTGTAAGAATTGAATGTTGAGGGAGTCACAATGATATGTAAATCAAAACATAATACTTGAACGAAGATGACTAATCAAGCACAATGCGACAAACCACCAAGAGGAGACATAACAAAAGTTTTATGAGTGGAAAATCCTAAACGGTGAAAAACCACTCTGAAAATAAGTTTCATTAAGTCTCACTAGTCAAAACCTCACTGGTTACAAACTGTATGCCTCATTGGAAAAACAACATGCCTCACTAGCAAAACAACATGCATCATTGGCAACCCAATATGCCTCACTAGTAAACCAACATGCCTCACTGGAAAACCAACATGCCTCACTGGCAAATGAACATACCTCATTGGAAAAACACCATGCCTCACTTGAAAACATACATCACTTCAGAAGAAATTAGAAAAACTCAGAGGGTTACTCCATTTCCATTCAATTCACTACTCTATCTTTGTAACACTAAAAACTCCATCTCCCTTAGCATTGATTCATCAATCAAATATAATAATTCTAAAAACTGCCTTCATACCTCGAAACACACACCTTGGTTGTTAATCTTCTTTGAATACACATATAGAGAACCAGTCACTTGTGATCTCTTTCACACACTAACATTTCTTCCAAACAAACTTCAAACACTTGTGACCACGTTTAGATCATTCTAATCTATGCAGAGAAAAACACAGCTCTCGACTAGAACCATTGAATATTGTTACTCATATATGCCTTTTCACACCAAAACCACACTCACTGAATGATCAAATTCATGGCAATTTCAATTCTCACACCTGACTGTTGGAATTCAAAACAACCTTTAAACATATTTCATTGGTCTTAGCTTTGGTGCCTTTGTGGTGACGATTGATCTTTCCTTTTCAAAACAACTACATAACATAACTGAGTGCAATGACTGTTAAACTCTCGTCAATGCTTTAGCTTCGGGAAATAATTGTTGTGCAATTTAAATATTGACCACTGATCTTTGTCTCCCGCTAGTCTTCCAATTAAATGATAATCGTTGATCTTTCTTTAGATGGTCTAATACAAATTATTAACTTGTGTGGTTGGTTGCACTTAGGAGTGAGGGCTGGTTGATCAATGGTTTTAAACCCTTAAAGTCATCACTTAAATAGATCTTGACCGTGGTATGCATCAATGAAGTGTTTGTGTCTTGAAGCAAAGCGGAAATACCTTGAAGAACTACTAAAATGTTTTGAAGCAACACTTAAATGCATCAAGTGTCAATAATTTTGCATGTTGTATCAACATAACCTTTGAAACCAAAGACCATCTAGCATCAACACAAAAATGCATTCTATCAAACATCAATACCATGTAGACAAGTAACTTTACACATCTTGTATCAACATCATGAAGAATGAAACAAGCTCCTATCACTTAATGAACAAGCTCCAATGACACACAATGATACATAAACAACTCCATCAATTCCATCAACCTTTGTACCAATACCAATCAAAGTATCATGATAAGTTCCAAGGAAATGCAACATCAAGAATGAGATGATGAAACCAGTCCCTTTGACATCATTCCAAGTCTCTTTGACATCAATGACAAACAAAGCCAATGCCAACACTTTCCTACTTTGCTTGCTTCTTGTGGGTGGTGGCATTTGGTTTGCTTGGTTAGATCTTTGCGCATTCATTTTCTTGTTCGCTGGAGTCTTTTACGTCAATTTTTGCAATAGTTTATGGGAATAAAAAATGGAGCGGGTGGGGGGTCGAGAAGGGGATTTGGGATTTCACATCTCTCTATTGAGGAAGGCATTTTTGTTCCTGTTTTCAATGATGTGGACATTGGTCTTTTCTTTTTGGCTCTCCTTTTGATGGGATCTCGTGGTGGTTTTGGTGGTTGGTGGCCAGGAGGAACTTCTTTGTTATTGCTTGTGCTTGGTCATGGGGTATGGTGGTCTGGGGTAGCCTCTGGCTTGTTGCTTGAGCTTTGTCAAAGGGCGTAGGTCTTTGTGGTGGGATTTTTTGTGGCTTGGTTGGGATGGATTTTGGGTTTGTTCCCTTCTGTCATGCCCTATTTCTTGTTCGTTGCTCCCTCTTAGTTTTTGAGCGTGGTTTTGTACCCTTGTTTTTTGTTGTAGTTTTATCTATGGCTTCTGGTATCTTGATATCCTGTTCTCACAAGATGTGTATGTTGCATTCCTTCCTATTGAGCTCTTTATTTTGGTTCCCCTCTTGGGATGTTATGCTCTTGTTATGGGTGGGGGTTGGTGCTCTATTTATGTAGGCTCTTTTTGGCCTATTGTGTCTTGGTGTCTTCTCGTTCTTCTGGGTTGAGTCTGAGGAAGCTTTGGTTTGTATCAAAGTTTGTTTGATTCCCTTTCAATCTTTGAAGCTATTATTTCTCAAAGGGGGTTTTTTTAATCTTTGTCAGTGGTCTGAGCTAGTTTTATTGACTTTTTGGTATGCTCAGTGGTGTTAGTTTTTTCCTTTAGTGGCTGAGGTTCTCAGAAAGTCCTTTTTTCAGTTTATGACTCTCTTGTTTTCAAAGGATGATGTGTTTTCCTTTTCTATTGGAGTGCTATCTTTTTGTTGGTATCTATAGTTGTTATCTTCTATAGAGGTGAAGATTGCTCCCATTGAGGTGGAGCCCTCTCCTATTGAGGTGGAGCTGGATGCTATAGTGGTGGTGGGAAGTGCTCTGCTTTGCTATTGGATCCTATTGAGGTGGAGTCAACTATTGTGTGCAGAAGAGTGGTTTCTCTGGTAATTTTGGCTTTCCCTTTGTCCTCTCCTATAGAGGGTATTTCTCTCCTTTTGAGGTGGAGTATGGGTTAGTGTTGCAAGAAGGATGGTACTGTTTAAAGGTTGGGGCTCCTAAGTGCCTCCTCTTTTCTAGTGGGGAGTCTAGTTGGCTTAGTGAGGCCTATATTGAGAGGATTGGTTGCTATTCTAAGCTAATGGTTTGCTACAATTTGGCTGATGCAAGCTGGTTATTAGCTAATTGACTCACGCAACCTTTGTTTCTGTAAAGGTTTTTGGTCCCTGTTAAAACCTGTTTGTAGAGGGTTTTAGGTTCCCTTCAAAACCTCTTCTATACAACATGGATAGTCATGTATACCTTTTGGGTTGTTGTTGTTGGGTTGCTAATGCTCTTTTTTTTTTAATCTATTTGCAACTTTTATTTGATATGATTTCAAGTCCCTTAAAAAACTATTTGTAATGGGTTTTTGGTCCCATCAAAACTTGTTTTCCCATAATAAAAAAATGTTACTAAAAATAAAATTAATCTAATGAAATTATAATGAAAATAAAAAATGCTAATACTCAAGAAATATCAGTCCCCATCTGTTAGTTGGAGTGGACCCTTGCTTCACCTCCAAAGAGAGACCAATCAAATTTTAGTAGTCTACAAATATTTGAACTCTTTCCTTTTTATTTCATAGCTTGAATCATAATTACATGAACTTATTTTGAAAATAATAAAATTATGATCTTGTTTTCTTTTTCTTTCAACAAAACTAAAAACTATATCCTACCCATGCCATAGTTTCCTATATATATCAACTATTTTTTAATCAATAGATATGACTATTGTTATTAAATATAAACTAAGAGTCTCTACAAAGATAAAGGAGTTATTCCCTTTAATTTAACAATTACACATATGCTAATCATAAGGTAGATCATGCAATGCTCTCAAGTGAGACATGCGGTAGCATTGATTAGGTAGCTTTTTATAATGAACTACATCTTAGGATGTTGAATGGTTGTGAGAATCGACCTCTTTGGAGGGTAGGTAGCGTAGAACAAAAGATGTAAAGGTATCTTTGGAGAAGATTTTACATGGAATTGCTACTTGGTGTTTCCCTTCATCCCTATTGGATCCATAAATTCATGAGTGAATGATAGTTTATTCTACCAACATCATGGAGTGTACATTGATAGGTCAAAAGAATCTTCTGTAGATTTTAAGAATATCTTGAGAGTTTAGTGAACTCTAATGCATGTATCTTTGTAGCCTTGCTATGGTAAAAAGTTGCACTTTTACATAGCCAAATATTAGTTAAAGTCTACTACCTAAAAATCTTTATCTTATAAATTCCTTTAAGAAATTACACTTATATCTTAACAAGATTAAACCAGATTTTTCGACAATTTTTACACAAATTTTGGGAAAAGTGGGATTTTGGCAAGGAAGGTACACTTACAAAATTAGATTAGTCTCCTCTAGTGCTCATCAATAATTAAATTTTTGAGGGGTGGTTAATGTTAAAGTTGGTTGCTTGAAATGGTTATTATGGAAGAAATGAGATTTGCAAGGCAGTTTGAGCATATTTCCTTAAGCACACAAATAAAAAAGGGAATTTAGTGGTAGATTGGGTTGCTAATAGGGGAGTCAATTAATTGGATACTATTAATGAGGCTAAGAGAATTTGGGAGAAGGAATTCCCAAAGGAAGCAAGGATATTATTAATTGGGGATCTCCGAGCATATTTGGGCCTATTGAGGGGCATGGTGTGTGGAATGACAACAAAATTAAGAAGGGTAGTAAGTGGACAATTATGTGGGTGAAAAGGCCTTTGAGTTTGATGATGGGATTCAATATCCATGTGATGTGGAATTTAAAGCCTAAGAGTTGGAGATAGTTTGAATAATCACTCCACATGAATGATAGGTTTGAGGCTGATTGGATGACATGTATTTGTATAATAAAAAAATTAAAATGATTCTTGGTTGTATGTGCTACCTTTCATTATGGATTTATCTTTCAAATATGGAAAATGCAAGAGTTGCTTGGAGAAGAAGGCGAAGGCTATGTTGGGTGGTAGAAGTAGGAAGGGAAGGATTGGTGGGGTGGATATGATTGAAGACTTTAAAACCTACTTGGAGAGGGAAATCTCAAACCCAAACTTGATGATGTGGGTTTTGTGAATATGGGAACTTACTAAAGATATAGATGGGTTGCCAAGTGTGAGCATAATGATAGCCACACCTAAGATACTTTTGGATGTTAATTAGTTAATGGGTTGACCTAATGTTTTTGATGCTGTACAAAGGTAGTTAGTTATGAACCAATGCTCTTTATGGATGCAAGAACATTTCTAATTTATGATGACATCAAAGGCATTGCGAACTAGACATAGGCCATCTTCAACTATTAATTGGGCCACTTCATGATTTGAGCAAGAAAATATACAAACTACACTAGATGGTTATAAATAGGGTTTTGAAGGTAGTTTTACATGAAATTACTAATTTTAATGTCCTTGTCAAATGTTGTGATGAGGATTTTGGCATTGATCTTGTCAAAATTCTACCTCTTGTTAAGAATGCAAAATGTAAAAAATGCAAGTGTGGGTTGAGGAATGTAGGTGGCTTGTGTAATCTGTCCCCCCTCTCCCTTTAGGCATTGAATATAAAAACATCATAATATAGACTAATAAAGGGAGGGCTGCTATAATTTATCCTCCCTTAGGATAAACCTAACATGGATTCATTGGTTAATGGATAGCACAAAGAGGTTTTTTAGTTTTCTTGGGTTGTTTGATGATGATGAAAAGACAATTTCAAAAGTGATATAAAATAGTATAGTATATAAGGACCATCTTTGCTATGTATGTGTACCATGTTGTTTATCCGATGGATAAGATAGGATTGTTAGCACAATTTGAAAGGCGACACTTCTAGATAAAACATATATGGTCTCTAAGCCCGCTATTGTTTTGTAAAACTAAAAGAAATAGTCCATTTTATTGAAGTGGATTTGGTGAACTGTCTTAGTACTAAAATTTGAACATTCATGCTCTTTATTTGCATACCCTAATACCTTAACAAAATATTAAAAAAAAAATCTTAAATAAATAAAAAACTATAAAATGATTTTTATTAAATAAACAAGATAAAATCAAATAACTTTAAATAAATAAAAATGAGTCTTCAAAAAATAAAAATAAAAAAATCTTTAAATAAATAAAATAACTTTAAAGGATTTCCAACCTATAAAAGCCGTGTTGCCATTGATGCCTTAAAGCCCTGTGTTGCCATTGAAGCCTTACAGTCAGAGCACGTACCTCTTAACACAAAAGTGCTCGGGCTTCTGCGTTAAACATATTTTGGTAGCTTCACTGTGTGGGAAGCAGATAACAGGAATAAGTACAATGGGTTGTAAGGGCAAGCGAAGAAGAGAAAAGAATTACATGAAGGCACATGGAGGACATGCTCCTCTCGCTCCGCCTCCAACTGCGAAGGACATGGAGGCTATCCCCACCAAGCTTCGTCGCCTCCTCCAGTACAAGAATTCTACTCCAAGTCAGTTTTTTTAACTTTTCTATTTCTGAATACCCATATTTGTTTTCTTCGTTTTGAAATGCACATTTTTTTTTTACTTATTCTGAATAACCATATTTATTTTTATTGTTTGTGGATGTTTCAAACCATTTGGAGTAACTTTGTATCGAATGTTCAATGCATAGGTAATGCATTTTGTAGTAAGAAATGAGCCTCTGTTTATGCATCTTGAACCATTATCATTTACACAGGGCCGAAGCGCATAATCCTAAAACTTCAACAAGAAGATAATTTTTAAAATAGTCATGAACTAGGAGATAGAGTACCCATGTATGGAATCGCAATAACAACCGTGAAGTAAACATGCACCCACTTGATCGTATTTGTTAGATTTTCACAAAGGGGCATTATTTGAAATCCTTTAACCCACCAAAAGATAATTAGTATCGCAAATACTTATAAATTAGGAAATAGAATGCCCATGCGAGCTATTCAAAGTATTTCAATCAAAACAATGAAGAAATCCTGCTCTCTCTTGATCAGTAGTGGTTAAATGATTTAGAGAAGGTCAAAACCCAAACTCATAAAACCCCAACAATATATGATTACAAAAAACTGTAAAATTAACAAATGGAGTACCTGCGCGAACTATTTGAACCATTTCAATAAAAACCGCCGAGAAAACCTACTCTCACTTGGTCATATTGTTTAGGTTATTTGTAGAAGGTAAAAACTCTAAATCCTAAACGCCCTACCAAAAAATGATAGTAAAAAGAACTTTAGAAATAGGAAATACGGCACCAATATGAGTTATTTAAACAATTTCAATAAATTCAATGAAAAAAATCTTCATACCAATGTGCATGTGAAGTGTTGTAATGGTAGGACGAAGAAAAGAGGATAGGCACATAAGGCTTGAGCTATTAAGGACCATTACACATATCAAACCATTCTCATAACTTATCAGATTACTTACCGAGGGCCAGATTCTCAATCCTAAAGCCCCCGCAAGTAAATTAAAGAGAATCGATAAGCAAATAGAGCATCCATGTGAGCTATTCAAATTACTTCAACAAAAATCATCTTGAAAACGTGAAGCCACATGTGTATTTGAACTGTTGCAATAGTAGAGGGAAGATAAGAGAACACCCAATGAGATGTCGGGACCTTTTTATTTCTTGTTAAATCTTGACAAGTTTATGGGGGGACACTAATGTGGTCTGGGTTAAGCTTGGTCCGCATTCTTAAGATTTGTAATTTTTTATCATTCTTGAATCTACCTTCCTATGTATCAGCTGGAGTTATGAACAGCCTTACTCAGGTGAGGAGGATTTCAATGTGGGCTGTGTTCTTAGTAGGGCTCTCATTACTATTATGCCACAATCTCTTAGACCATGCATAGGATATAAATAGCAGTTTTTATGTTTTGTCAAAATTTTCTGAGGGCCAAATCCAAAATCCTAAAATCTCCATATTAAAATCAAAGAGAACCTAGAAGGAAAGAGAGCACCAATATGAGCTACTCCAATGATTTCAATTAAACCATGAAGAAAATCTGCAGATTTATTAGCATTTGAACTGTTCTCATACTAGAAGGAAGATAAGAGGACACCCATATGATCTGTTTGGACTGTCATATGTATAAATATTCCCATAATTATTCAGATTATTTTTAGAGGGTCAAGACCTAAATCCTAAAACTCCAAATTGATAAAAAGGACCTGAAAAAGAAATGGAGTACTAATGTAAACCGTCCAATAAATTTCAATAAGAATCATGAAGAAAACCTGCACCCATATATCAATGTGCACAACCTGAAGCCATTTACATAAGTACTCAGGGAGGCAGTAGTGTATAAACACACTCAATTACACATAGGTCCATATCACTTCATGATCCCAAGGTGTTACCCACCCCTGATAATTGAAGATACCATTTTCCACATTAGGATAGGCCAAAATCATAATATGAGTTTGGTCCAACTGTTACCTACCTATTCTTCATTAGAAGCTCTCTTCCTGCAGTCCATTGGATGGCTAAGCAACCAAGGACATCCATCACTGGCATTGTATGCTCCGTGACTATCGTCAATTTTTAGCATCATATCACATAGCTTAAGTGCAAACTTACTCAAAACAGAAGGTTTAATCAGATGGTAACCATAATAGTGAACTTAACATATATAGATGTTCACATTAAAGGATCAAAGTATGACTGTAATAATTTCCTACCCATGTCAAGCACATGAGCAGGCCGTAATCATGAAATACATCAATCACAAAGTATGTGTTGTTCAAGTATAATTTCAATCAATCAACATTCAATCAACATGAACTTAAAGTCATCTATACATACACTCACATCATAGGTTATTGCCTTTCATACACAAGAAGTAATAAATCATACTGTAAATCAATTTCATTCTAGATTACTAGATTCTAGTCATTGATCATAATCCCCTTATTCGGTTCCCATACTGAACCATCTAGGAAACAACAAGACTCAAACTCATCTAGGTATCTCCACAATTCTAGGATTTTTTTCAAATCTCAAAAGAAATGCAACTTTAATGTAGTAGACTTTAGGCCCTAGTGCTGAACCAGAGCTCTGATACCACATCTAACAACCACCAGCTAGAACCTTTTCCTCGATGATACTCTCTCTTCAATATGAGAACATGTCAATAGTTCATGATGCACTTATGAAATAGAACACACAATTAGTCATCATCTTTATAAACATTTTTCTTAATTACCCTTCAAGTAATAATTAACATAACCAAATTGTCTTTCCTAATTACTTGTTATTAAACAATTAATATAGTAATTAAGTGATTAAGCTAAGCTAATTAAATGGGTTTGTGACAGATATCAATAAGTACAAGTAACAAATTTTACTTTTCCCATGATTAAAAGGAATAACTCTCAAGAATATAATATATAATCTTCTTGAGATAAATTAAGGGTCATTACAATCTGTTATAGGATGAAGAAATCGCTTAGCACCAAGAGCATGGTATTCAATAATTGATACATGGTTGTTAGCAAATGGGTATGTGAGAAGCAAGAATGAATCTACATGTATGTATGCCTATATGTTGATGACCTAATCTATATAAGAAGCTCAAATAGAATGAAGAAAGAATTCAAGAGGTAATGATGAAAGAATTTGAAATGACTGATTTAGGTTTGATGCAATGTTTTCTTGGCATGGAGGTATGCCAATCTTATGGTATGATCTTTATTTATCAAGGTAAGCACATGCAAAATATGTTGAAGAAGTTTAACATTTTAGATTGTAAAGGAGTTGTTGCACCAATCGTGCATGGAGAAAAAAATGGTGAAAGAAGATAGATTATTGAAAGTAGATGAAAGGAAATGCAAAAGTATTGTTGGATGTTTGATGTATGTGATAGCTACAAGGGTGGATGTTATGTTTGCAATATCATTGGTTTCAAGGTATATGAATGAACCTACAATAAGATATTTACAAGAAAAAAGAATACTAAGGTATGCTGAAGGAACAGAGGATCATTTAATCCATTATTATTTAGTTGAATATTTAAAGTTATTTGGTTATTTAGATGCAGATGGGGCAGGATCAGAATATGATAGAAAAAAGACATCATGACATTGTTTTACATTATGAAGAAGATTGATGACATGGAGTTTAAAGAAGTACAGCGCAGTTGTAGTATCGAGTATAGAAGTAGAGTATGTTGCATTAACAACAGCATGTACACAAACGATTTGGTTAAGAAGAGTTTTGGAAGATCTAGGAGAATAACAAAGACATCCTACAGTAATATTTTGTGAAAATGGTGGAGCAATACAGTTGAGAAAAAATCTAGTATTTCAAGGGAAAGACAAACACATAGAATTGACGCACCATTACATAAGAGTTGGTACAAGATAATAATGTCGAAATTCAGCTTTGTATGTCAGAATAACAGTTGGCGAATATAATGACTAAAAGACTAGGAAAGATAATATGCTTAGATTTGAAGACAAAGCTGCGGATACAAGGATTTGACATCAAGGGGGGAAAATGTAGGAATGAAGTTAAAAGAAGTTGACAAAGTTAAACTATTGGTACTGACAAAGTTGAATTGTTGTTGCTGAAATTGTCTCAGTTGCTGACAAAGATGAGGAGTAGTTGCTGAGGAAGCCCTACATTTTGAACACAGCTAAAAATAACAAGTTTTGTTTTCTAGTTTTAGCTGTCACTTTCCAACATTCCAAGACTATGTTTAGGAAACTATATTTAGGAGATCTTAAACTTAGATCTGGAGTGCAATTTTCAAGATTATTTTAGTAGTCTATGTTTAGGTTTTTATTGAGTAATAACTAGTTGTTTTAGATGACAGCTAGTTGCTGTTGTTTTAGGATAAGTTTGTTTTTGGAAGCTATTTTTAAGTGGTGCGTGTTGGTGTAAATATGTGTTTTACCTATCTAGTCATTAGTAGGTCCTATTTACATGTTAAGTTTACTTAGGTCCTAGGAGGGAATCTTTCTAGAAGGTGTTAGTTGTCATTAGATCTTATTTTATCTTTTGACTTTTAACACGTGTCCTAGGTAGTTATGATAAGTTGTCACTGTTGCAAGTATGAATAAGTATGGTGGTGTTGTCATTAATGTTGTCATTGATGTCAACACAATATAGGTTGTTGCAGAGGAAGGAAACAAGTGATTGCATGTTGTGCATGTATAGTTGAGATACTGTAGAGATGTTGTGAGTACATGGAGCTATTTTTATGGTGTTGCAGGTGTGCTGATATGATGAGTTACCAAGTGCTTTTGAGAAAATTAATAAATAGTGAAGACAAAATTGTGTGTGTTTAGAATGTGCTTTAGTATGTGCTTCGCATTTCTTCTGTGTTGATCCTATGCTTGTGTGGATCTGAAGTGTTGTTTAAGGGCATCCTTGGGTGATATATCCTGGATTATAGCTTCTGGTTTGATGAAGAGTGAAAGTTGAGTTCATCGGTTTGTGAACTGGTCTGGCAGAGTTGTTTTCCTGTGGACTAGGAGAAATGTATCTGCTCTGCAGTCCTCTGTTGGTTTGTTTCAAGTCTTGTGGATTTGGAAGAAGGCTTGTAATGGTGTTATCTGTGTTCTATCAAAAGTGTTCGTGGTTTGGTGCTTTAGAAGACTAGTTTCAGAGTTACTATGGGTGTTTGTACAGTCCAGATGGGCTGATGGAAAGTGTTTCGTGTATGAAGGTTGTTGCAGTAGCTGCAGATGAATCTGAGGGCATCTAAGATATGTTCCAATGTATGGTGAAGCATGTTATGTGGTTCGCATGTTATCTTCTTGTTATGGAAGCGTGTACTTCAAAGTTCATTGGTGTTTTCATTAGGTTTGGCTGACCCGGTGTTTACACATCATGCGAATGATAAGTATCAATTAAGGAAGCGTGTGATTGATCCAAGATGTTGTTTTGGGTCTTGGTTAAGTGTTGGTTTGGTCTGCCCTCATTCTCATCCACCGCGGGAATGTTGAGTTGCTGACCTAATTTGAATTTGTAAAATGAAGAGTGTGTAGCTGACCTTGGAGAAAGTTTCTAAGATTGAAGGTGGTATAAATACAAGACAAGGTGTTAAGGATTGTGTGCCACAAGTGTGAGAAGCAAGTTAGATGCGAGAGATTGTGTGAAAGTGAATTGAGGCAGCGAGGACTTCAATGTGTTAGACTCTTGAAAGCAGTGAGTTGATGGTGTCTGCAATTCTCTAATCAAGGCTGCAGATGTGTGCACGTTGCTGTGGTGGATCTCTTGTTGCATTGAGATAATGTTCTTTTGTAACATTCTTCTTTCTATCTTTCTTTATCTGTAGGTAGTGAGCCTCTCATTTGGACAACGAGTCCTATCTGGACAGTGAGTCCTATCTTGGGTAGTGAGCCCTCTGGTAGTGAGCCTCTTTGTAAACGATTTTGCAATTACTCTTATATTGTGAGTTAATCCTCACCATGGTTTTTCCCTTATTGGGTTTTCCACGTAAATCTAGTGTTTCTTGTGTTTGCTTTCTGTTATCTGCACTTCATGCTCATACTTAATAACAGATTAAAGTGGATGTGAAATTGTTTAAGATTTGTGGTGAATGTGATTAGATACAACTGATTCAGCCCCCCCTCTTAGTTGTCTTGTGCATTTCAACAGTCACATGACATAGGATTAAGACACTTGTCATAATCCCGTTCAACCCTATGTCTCACCTTGGCTATATAACCAAAGGGGTTCTCATACATTGTATATTGAATTCTATTGGATTTAATTCCATTGCAATCTTGAGCATTGCATATTGATCTCTCTTGTGCTTTCATGAAGTACCTAGATCTTGGGTAGCTATAATCTTCAGCCAACTCTTGCATGGTGCAAAGTTATTCTTTACCAACTCTTACATGGTATCAAAGCTTGTGGGATTGCTTCTTGTTAGTCTTTATTGAGAGATCTAGGGTGCAAATCTTGGTGGATCTTGAAGTGTTGAATATGCTCTTCTCTTGCATCGAATGATAATCTGGAGAATCAAAAAAGCTTGAAAGAAATACAAGATTTGGGGGTTTCCTCTTTGTGACTTTCTATTGTAGGTTCAAGTCGGAGCTTGTTGGTGCAAATCTAAGCTCACCATTGAGACCAAAGGGTTTGAGAAAGTTATTTTTGTCTTTTGTTTCATCCAAATCAGACATATGAGGCCAAATCTATGAGGATTTGAATTTGAAGTGTGGTTGTCAGATCCAAAAGGTAGCTGCAATTTTGGAACACTTTGGGTCAAAACCAACCTTGCCATCGCGTCCAGGAGACCCAAAAACCCCAAGATTGACTGTCAAATCATCAAAATTTGAGCACGTGCCCCAGCCCCAAAAAACTCCCCTTCGGCGTCGTATGATCATCCATACAATTTGTATGGTCGTTGCAAAAAATCGTTGATGGTACGATGAGAGGAAAAATTTAAATCAGTTTTTAAAAAAAAAACAATAATTTTTTTGATTTTATCAATTTTTTTTTGAATAGTGCAGGTTTGCAAACCTTCACAGGCAGAAGGTATGCTGCATACACAAGTAGCCGACTTGCCACACAGGTCACCATGTGGCACTATAGACTTGCCCATGCGGTGTACCCACTGCAGACCCACAAAACCGACAGATGATCTGTGAGAGTAAAAATTGATTTTAAAAAAAAAATACCGGCATCAATAAAGAATATTCTTGCCGCCATTTCCATTGTTGACCGAAGGAATATTTTGGTGTACAAAAGCATATATTGGCCATCTGAAGGATATTCCAACAGGATATTCTAGTAGAAAGGAGAATATTTCATTTTGACACTCGCATGATCGTCAAATTTAAGCTCGTGATTTGCTGACGTCAGCATTGCATTAGTAGGTCCGAAAGATTTTTTGCCCCCCTCTCCTATGCACCTTTCTTTTTGGAGGGCCATTTTCAAACACCCATAACTTGGTCATATGGACTCCTTTTTCAACACTTTTTTTTGATTTGGGGTAGAATTTCGTGCTCTATGTAGTAGTGTAGTTGTTTTTTTGATTTTGGTGCTTGATTTTTTCAAAAATTGCAAATTCTCATAGGTGTTGTTGAGTCATTCTCGTTTTGGGAACTTCTGGGGCTCCGTTCTTGCTCCTACAGTAACATTTTTGGGTGATTTTTTTTTTTGAAAGTGCATGATTTATCGTGTACTTTCTAGTGGTGTGATCAGATTGATCCCATTGTATGTAAAAATTTTACTTTGAGTTTGTGGCCAAATTTTTACAATTTGTATTCACTAAGATCAAGTCCACTTTGCTGTTGTTGGCAAGTGGTATTTGTAATCGCACTATGTATAAAGTTCCACAAATCATATATTGCTAGGGCGTTTCTTGATTGAGTGAATTTGGGGGGGTAATCTTGTAGTGGTCGATTGTTTTTTTTTGCTCAGTTTGTGTTCTTGCAATGGGGAAATCTCAAATTGAAATCCTAACTCCATATAATTATGCTACATGGAGAAAATCAATATGGAATTATCTCATGGGGAAAGGTTTAATAGGTCATCTAAAAGAAACCATTTCTAAACCTATTGATGCTAAAGAATTGGCAAGATGGGAGATTGATTGTGAGAAAACACTTGGATGCATATGTTCATTAGTCTCATTTGATTTACAATTTCATGTTGAATCATGCGAAACACTTAAAGAGGCTTGGGAGGCTTTTGAGAAATTGTATGGTAAAATGAATAAGATTAGGGGATATTAGATTGATAATGATTTGATGAATCTTGATCCTAAAAGTTTTTACCACATTCAAGACTACATCTCCAAAGTTAAGCAACTAAGAACACAGCTAAAAGATTGCAACATTGATAAAGAGGATTTACTATTGATTCTGAATGTGTTATCCAAGATTGGTCTTGAGTATTCAGTGTTTGTTTCTGGCTTTCATACTGAAATATTCCGAGCCAATTTTTTTCAATTTTTTCAATTACAATAAGCAGAGCAATACACAATCGTTAGGGTTAGCACTTAAATCAAACGATGCGGAATTCAACTCTAACCAAGAATGTACACCAGGATCCCGAGTTGGGCAAGGTGTGAACATATGGTCAGAGGATCTCAATGCAATGCTGAATAGGAACTCTAACCAAGAATGCGCCGGATGACGACGAGCATATGGTCAGAGGGTCTTAATTGAAATGCTGATACAAAGAACTCTAACCAAGAATGCGTCGGAGAACGACGAGCATGTGGTCAGAGGATCCCTACCAACTAATATGCTGAAAGTAACTCGACTTCAAGAATGTGCTTCCCAACCCGAGATGGAATTGGAGCTACCATATGACGGAGATGCTAAGTATTACAATACAATAAAGAGAAGAAGTAAGATTGCTGACAGTACTACTGTTCAGCTTACAATATGAAGAGAAATTGCCTGCCAAGAGCATAGGATTAGAACAAATTAGCGTTGCATCAAATAAGAGGACTCTCCTTGCTTAACAAGAATGCCAAGACCAATAACTTCACTCAAAGACCAAACTGATGATTCTGATTTAGACAGATCTGCACTTTAAAATGTAAACCAGCAACCTAACACCACACTAAAATGATCATATCTCTCTCACAACTTATCCTATTGTTGTGAAACTAAATGCAATATACCCTAATGATGAAGGCGACCAAACTTAAACACTGAAAACCCACCAAAGACCCTTCAATCACTTTGCACAAATTCCAAGAAGGTACCAAATGGTATGGCCCTCAAGGAAGGGCGATTTTCCTTAATAAAATTCAATCCTCTGTTAAAAAATCTGAAACTTAACAAGAGTAGGTGCCCCTATCAAGGAAAACCAATGGATCAATACCTAGAAGGAGAATAAATTTGTTTTCTGATATATGAGTAAAAATATTTTTCAGCTACACAGAAACAGCAACTCCAGAATCTGATATAAAATGCATAAAACACAACTACAAGCAAAACAATGCAACAAAGCAAACCTCACTACAAATTCTCTCACAAGCATACTAAATTCTCCACTAGATGCTATTTCTCAAGCATGAAGTTGAGCCATGGCTAGGAGGCATTCATTCCTCGAAGCAGTCCCAGCACCATTCCGGCAGCATAACAATACTTCAGACATAAGATAATCCAAATGAAGAGAAGGAACCTCCTTTTATAGACTGAAGAGAAGACTCCGGAGGCTTCTAGAAAGTGCGCCCTAATTCCAAGCTGCTTTTAGGTTTAACTTTGACCAAAACTCTTTCTTCAAAATGGCGTACCTTCCTTGAGAGATAAAATTCACTTCTCTTTTTTTAAATAAAATATAAACTCCTCCAAATAGGCGTCCATTTTCCCTTGAGCAAATATAAACTTTAGAAATATAAAAATATTTCCTTCATGAGAAAATACCCCTCAAAGTCCCCTTCTTTAAAACAACTTTTAAGTTATATCACTAGGCCAAGGGGTATTTTTAAAATAAAACATTTTGACTTAAAATAACTTATTTCTCCAAAATGAACCCCTTAAGCCAAAAATGAGAATTACCCAATGAACTGCCAGAAGAGGAAAGTTGACTGAGCTGATGCTGACTGGACCACTGCTAAAAATAGAATTTACTAAAAATAGTAAATTCTTGAAGGTACTCGGAATGCCAAGAAAAACATACCACTGCGAAGCTCTTTGAAAACCCAGAAAGAATCTGCCATTAAATCAACCAACCACGAGCAAAAGCAACCTCCAAAACATGAAACCCTAATTTCACCTTCCGAGTAGCCTACGGGTCTCCGGAATAGGCCAACGGTCAACTGGAAAGATCATGCTCGAGAAGGGGACATTACACATACCCATCGACTTTCTATGGAAGCATCATATGTTGATCCTAAGTTTGATGACTTTGCAAATCTCCTAATCCAAGAGGAAGCTAAGTTAATTAATATTAATCAAGTCTTCCAAGTCACAAGCATTGTTGGCTAGTGAGTCTAAGGTACAAAAAGAATTAGGGAATCTTGATAAGAAGCAAAGAAGAAAAAGAACAAGCCACATAAAGAATCTGAATCCTCTCCCTCTAAAGGGGAATTATCTAAGAAGGAGAAGCCTACATGTGCATATTGCAGGAAATCAGGGCATGATGAACACTAGTGTTATTCAAAACAGATTGATGAGTTGAAGCATCTTCTTAAGAAGGCTCAAATCAATTCTTCTTCATCATCAAAGGGTTTACCTTCTTCTTCATCAAAGTTTGATAAACATAAGGGGCAAGCACTTGTTGTAGTTGCAAATTTTGAGTCAGAGAGGTGGATGCTCGATTCAGGAGCCTCACATCACATACCTTCATTGGGGAGTATGTTCTCTTCATTTGAGACTTGTTCATCACCACACATTTTGATGGCTAACGACACATTTATGCTTGTTTGTGGGAAGGGATCCATAGACATGGATGACAAAGCATTCAATGATGCTCTTTATGTGTCTTCATTGTCAACCAATATCCTTTCTATCTATCAGATCACACATGGTGGAGTAGGCAAGAGTGTTGAGTTCACACTAGATTATGTCATAATTCAGGATTTGCATAGCAGATATATAGTTGCAGTTGGGGAGGTTGACCACCAATCTCGTGTCTACACCTTCTCACATTTTGCTTCCACAATTGATTCAATAGATGTTCACATTGAGGCATCTAATGCAGACACTGTTGAGGAGATTTAGTATGCTCATTTGAATCTTGGTATTGTTTCATCTACTGAGGATCTAGTGACGTTTGTTGATATTCCATCTCCTTCCTCTACTATTGCTTCTGATGATGCTTGTGTTGCCACAGTTTTGGTTCCTTGCGATTTAGTGCAACAAAACATTCATCGTCTTCCAAAGTTGGCTACTTGGGATGAGTACTTGACAGACATTGTTGGTTTGTTTTGTGAGTCTCGCATTTCAAATTTCAGAGGCATCATTGATAGCATTCATCTTCTCTTTGATGGAGATGATCCTTCTTTAGTTGTTGTGAGGGAACACTCTAACCCTCTTGTTCATTCTCTACATGATCATCCTTTGCAGTTTGACATAGTGTGGATTCTTTTGGACAACATTTGGAAGAGGCTTCTTTGTCTTCAAAGGAGGTATCTTTGTCTTTGGATTGTGTTCTACAATCGTTTCTAGGAGATTTTGGATTGTCTTATTCTGTAGTGTGGCCTAGAATGCTTGTTTGGAGGGTGACAACTTTTGGCATCGACATGGAGACACTTGAGCATTCTTTGAAGACATCGCATGTCATTCATCTTTCCTCATCGTCCTTTCAGGAATGGGAAGACATCTTGGTTTTGTTTTCTCCTAAGGGGAGGAACATTGTTCGACGCTATTGTATCATCTTTTGCATTCAATATCAAGCTTCTATCATCATTGTAGGAGACTCAACATTGAGGGGGCACTACATGGTCTCTCTTCTTCTTCTTTTCTCTTATGGGAGGTGGGGGTCTTTTTCCTCGAATGGGGTTTTGTCCTTCTCATGCATCATTGAGAGCTTTTTGTTTTCTATCTCTCTTTTGGGGAGGAGTTTTGTCCCATTGGGTTTTCTCCTTTTCTTCGTTTGTGATAGATTGTATTTGCATTTGTACATGGGTACCTAACATGGCCTCGTAGCCAAGACCCATCTTTATGTCATTTGCATAATAATCAGTTGCTCCCTGATTTGCACTTAAGGGGGGGTGTTGGTGTAAATAGGTGTTTTACCTATCTAGTCATTAATAGGCCCTATTTACATGTTAAGTTTATTTAGGTCCTAGGAGGGAATCTTTTCAGAAGGTGTTAGTTGTCATTAGATCTTATTTTATTTTTTGACTTTTAACACACGTGTCCTAGGTAGTTATGATAAGTTGTCACATGACATAGGATTAAGACACTTGTCATAATCCTGTTCAATCCTATGTCCTTGACTATTTAACCAAGGGGTTCTCATACATTGTATATTGAATTCTATTGGATTTAATTTCATTGCAATCTTGAGCATTGCATATTGATCTCTCCTGTGCTTTCATGAAGTACCTAGATCTTGGATGGCTATAATCTTCAGCCAAATCTTGCATGGTGTAGAGTTATTCTATACCAACTCTTACAGTGCGCTCTGCTGTTAAGAGTATCACCCAGTTTTTTAGTGTTTTTGTTTTTAGATGTTTTTAGGACTGTCAAACTCTACATTATTACATGCCCTATTTCAGTCTATAATGTGTAATTTTGAATGGGAAATTCAGTTTGGAATATGCGACTCAAGGAAGTCAATTCAGCAGAATAAATAAAATTTTCAGCATTGCTAATTTTCTAAAATAAGTTGCTAGACTTTAGTGTATTTCAACCAGATTCCCAATTTGGTTTCCAAGTCCCATGTGATGTCCTCTATTAAAGAAAACTGTAAATAACACAATTATAGAAGAGTCAGGGTTCTACTTGTCTCCCTTTACAAATTCTGTATTGACAGTTGCTTGATTTGGTGAATATAATTGCCTTTATGACATCAATTACTTTTAAACTCGCTTATCTACATTTTGTTTGGAACTTTGGTCAATGTGTTTTCTTCTCACTTGAGTACCGATGGTGACAAAACTGCTGGTAGTGATTTGCTCATAAAGAAGGCTGTCTTGATGAAGTGTATGCCATATGGTGGAATGCTGTTTCTACAGTGTTGGTGGCATCGGGATGAAGCACTTATGTTTCAAATTTCTTGAATGCAACAAGAAAAGCAGGCAAATTTCTGTTAATAAATGAAATTATGAAGATATAAACATGTGTACATGTCATTTTCCTTGTTAAGTGGCGAGTACAGCATCTGGTTACCCAGCTTTCTTTGTGGACGTACCAATATTCAGTCTTCATGTTACCAGATCATGTTATTATCAACAAATTTTGGATATTTTCACTTTATGTGAATAGCTATAGGATTTTGAAAATATGTAAAGAGGTTTCTTTTTAGGATTGACATGTGACCAAGGTACGACTTAATATTATGGTTTATGAGTAGGTAGTTAAACCACTATAGCCATCTACGGTGTTATAACAATGAAAGATAAGAATGATGTGATTGTGAGGAACTGTGATGCGGTTTACAGGGTAGCCTGCCTTGGGCTAGCCAAATGTGCAATTATTTGCTCAATACTCTTATTCATCGATACGGGCAAACTGTGAATTCTTAATAGGCATAAGTAGATCTTATCTTCCGTTTACTGAAAATCTCTGAAGTGTTGCTTTCTATGTTTTTGCATCTTCTTTCCTGCTGCTTATGACTTGGCTGTCTTTGAATTGTGGAGGACACTTAATGCCTCTCTTTTCCCAGCACCCAAATCCATAGGAGCATAATGTTTTCCATTGTCTTGTTGGTTTCTAATTTCTTGCAGTAACAAATTCTCATTGGAAATTATTGCTCTAGTTCATAGTAGTATCTTTGGTGTTCATATGCTCCGTTGATCACATCCCTATCCTTTTCTCGACTTAAAACTCAACTTTTTTTGTTACATCTGTTTTTTCTTATTGTACTTTTGGATTACCTGCTTTCTGATTGATTGAACATGTAGTATGCTATTTGCATTCAATTTTGACATATTTATATCTTATATATACATTTTGAACTAAATGGCTATCTTGTAGGCACATGCCAAAAGACCCTCCATCATCCTTATAGCGTTGGATTGTTCAGATTTCCTTGACTTTTGACAAAATGGAGTTGAGATTAATCTAGCTGATTGTTATGTTCTTTTCCCATTTCTCTGAAATACCAATATTTGTAAAACTTAAGTTGGGAATGTGTCCTACATATTGAATTTCATACAATTTGTTAGTTGCTACCACCTGACAGCAATCTCTGATTGTAATAATAAAAAAGGGTCATCAAAGTTTATTAATGCAACATGTTTGTTGGGGTCATATTTTAGTCTGTTAGCATGCATTTATTGGGTCCTCTTTGCATTTGAAGTAATATCATAAAAATACATTTTTCTGCTTTTAATATTTGCATATATTCTTTTCAGAACTATTACAAAGTCAGAGTGATGTGCAACGTAATCAGAATAAAAACAGCAATTCTGGAGACAAAGTAAGCTTTTTGATTAGTTATGTATATACATATTTCACATGTACAAGGAAATAGAATAATTTTTTATTTTTATTTTCACATGTACAAGGAAATAGAATAATTATACCTTTTAGATAATTTAGTTATGTGGTGGGGTTGGAAGTTGGGTTCTTTAAACGAGTTTAGCCTTGTTGAAATCTCATAGCCTACAATAAGAAGTCCTGTAGAATGTGTTTAATGTTTTCAGTTGTTGAACATACTCTTACTGCTAAAAGAATTTGTTTAATTCAACAAATGTATGTGTAAATGAAGCACTTATGTGTGAGCTAATGACGCAGCTCCATTACAGAGGCAAGAAGATTGTATGGTTTTTGTCAGCAGATGTCATTTTTTTGTTGTACATTTGGCTTTGCCAAAATCTATTGAGAAATGTAAAGAATGAAACCATACAATCCAAAATCTATGGGAGGACAGTATAGCTTCTTTAGATTGCATATTTTCTTCCAACTTTGATTCATCGAATAAATGCAATGTTTTTTACTGGCAAGTTTGATTCATCTGTAGTTTATTCTAATATGATTGAACCTATTGGAATTGACAAAAATGTTGCAGTCAAATGATCATTTGTTTGATTTGTCAGACACATATGACAAGCTTCAGTCTGGCGTTCTCCCCTAGATCCTGCCCTTCTACTTTGATATTTTGGTACCTTAGCAAGTTAGCATGATTTATGCTCTGCTGAATCTCATGTAAGATTATATCTAGGTTGGAGAAATAAATGTCCATTAAGAGTGATAAGGCGAGACAAAACATTGGCTGAGGAAAATGGGCAAAGACTGATTTATCCAATGATACCTCAATCATGTTTGGAGCTTACAGATTGCACTATTTTGAACCTGCATTGGAAAGGTCAGGTCTCCAAAGTTGTTTTATCCAACTGTGGTGTAATTAAGAGTGTAAACACCTTGAAATGAAATCAGTTAATAAACCTTAGAATATAGGGTGAAATAGGCTTCAAGAATGCTTCAAATTTTTTTTAATATCTCATTTTGTCATATTGTTTAGAAATTTTCTGCTCATACAAGCTTCAACATGAGAGCAATATAAGCTCCTGCGAGCACTTATTAAAGACAAATACAAACTCTTTGTGAGCAAATGCACTAGAAGTCACCTATGAAAGACCAAGATTCACTACTTAGAAATCTAATTATTTAGAAATCAGATCCACATTAGAAGCCAACTATGGAAGACCAAGAATCATAACATAGAATTCCACATTCATTGTACCTATGTGGATTTGAACTTGGGTCTCCACAATGAGAACCAAATGCTTTAACCAATTAAGCTCAACTCCTTAACATAATGCTTATGTTGAAAATTTGACATGTATGGCCTCAACAATTCCTGTAGTTTTATGGCCACATGCACATTTACTTCCTACTGTTAGCAAAATCCTTGGTATGTTGGATTAAAACTTGGGTTTATTGAAAGTTTTAATTATTTGTTTCTAGAAGAGTTGAAAGAAAATTCTTAAGGGTCCAATCTGGCAGAGGAGTATACTCAGCACTTCTAGGGTCATGGGCAAATTTCAAATATTTAATGGCGAAAAGTAAGTTGTCAGAATATTGAACATGAGGGTTTCAACAAATATTTTGTGGTGGAAAATTTAGGTTTCACAAGCATTGTTATTGCTAAAAGGAATAAAATTCAGCGAAGTGCAGGTACTTATCTTCCACAGTGTGGTCAAAGATATAGAGGATAGCCTTGGATAAGGCTTTTACAAAATATGGCACGGCTTGGGAAGGTTGACTAATTCCAGCGCATAATATAACCCCATCTTTGAGGAATGATTCGAACATCCTTGTCTATAGATGGCGCCAACAGCACTAAAAATCAAATAATGGGAAAGACTGATAAAACTAAAGTATATATAAGTGAGAACATTGTTACTTATACCCCTTGGCGTGTCATCTACTAGCATGACTTAGCCTGGCAATGTCAAAGAGGGGTTGGCAGTGGCCAATTCTATTCCAGGATCATTTAGGTCCTCTTTAGGTCCTCTCCATTCTCCATTCCCTTGTTCACACTCCATCGTCCTCTCCTCCTTTCCACATTGTATCCTCCCTAAGGTCAATAGTTTTACTTGTGACTGGTATTGTCACTTATGTCTTTGTATGCAGTTTTACACTTTTGTCCTTAGCTGAATTTGTCATCCTATTAATTTGATTGATATAAATGGGAAACCATTTAGTCTATCGAAACCCAAGCAATCTCACTCTCATAGGGCTCTCATTATCTTTGCTTTGCTCTTTACATTTTTGTTACACTTTTGAAAGAATATTTTTGATTATGCTTGCATGTAATGTCTCGTTTTATTCCTAAATGTCTGCAGTCAATGTTTCTAAAGAAATCAATAAAGATAATTAATACTACACCAAATTGACTTTAAATAAAGATTAAGTTTTCTAAGAATGGTCAACCAGCATATGAAGGGTTGCGTCCCTTGAGCAAGATAAGGTATAAAAGGAAGGTAGATCTAGAAGGAAAGGGAATGGTGAAGAATTATTAATAACATCATTCAATGAAACAATTAAGAATAACTATGATGTGACTCCTTCTAATGTGAAAGATTGTGACTCCTAATGTGAAAGGTTGTGACTCTTTCAAATATGAAGGTTGTGACTCCCTCAATAATGAGATATGAAAGGGAGATCATTTCCTTGTGGATAAATCATCAAGTTGTAAAAAGGAAAAATAAGAAAAAGAAATATAAGACATATCTTTGGAATAGAGATTGAGAACAACCATTGTTAATATTGTGAAAATTAAATTGTTGCAGCCAATTAAGATTAAATTTATCATCTCTTTAAGAGGTATTTATTTAGAAATATTCTAGCAAATTTCTTGAGGAATCATATCTTGAATTTGTGAAGTGTTTTGCAAATAGGAAGGTTGTTCAACCATTCGAGTTCACGAGAGTTGAAGGAGTAGAAATTCTTTATATCAAGCACGCCACCCCGAGATGGATGGATCAGGGATCTTGCCATGCTTGTGGGCCAAGAGGCCGAATGGACCAAAAATCCATTATGTGCTCTTAGGCTTGGTTGAAGAGGATAGTCTTCATGTGTCTTATCAAGCACGCCACCTTGAGATGGATGGACTATAGGTTTTGCCATACTTGTGGGCTGGGAGGCCGAATTGACCAAAAATCCACTTCCGTGCTCTTGGGTTTGGTCGAGGAGGAGAACCAACCTCCAATGTAGATTTAGGGATGGAAGGGCGGCCCACCTTCCATGCTCTCGCAATACAAGGACGACCAACCTTAAGATTTCTGTTGGCAAACATTGCCAATAAATTCATGGTGTGATTTGCTATGAGGAATTGAAATGTGGAAAAGGGGAAACCTTAGGATTTCACCCTAGGGTTTCAAGGTGCTTTTTCCACAGTATTTCATTTAGAGGGTTGAGGCAATGGGGGTTTTGATGGGTTTGGACAAGGTATAAGACTGACTTACAACTTGAAAGGTGAGTCAACTTACCCTTGACCAAACTTGGGATGGATTTTGGAATGAAATGCAATGATTTGTCTTGGCTAATGATGCAAATAACTATGATGTAAAAATAGTAATTCTGGAAAGTCATAGACGAATTCAGAATTCAAAAACAAATTGAGTAGAGTTCTATGCACCTGGCATATGAATTTGAAGCTGATTTCTGAGGACCAAGTCGCCTAGGGCGACTATGTCCTAGTAGACCATTCTGTAAACTGATTTCACAGCCCTCTGGAGTCGGCTTAAAGCTTTCTTTTAGTAGGTGTTGCATTCTTGGATCTTCGTTAGGTGTCGAGATAATTGAGTTTCCATATGTTGTCAAGGTGTAGGGTTTGATTGCAACAATGGACAATTGACCTTAAACTCCTCCCATTTTTTTTCAGATTTGAAACTTGCACATTCAAAGAGAGAGGAAGGGTTGTGCCATATAGGGGCTTGCATCAGTCAAACCCTGTGTTGGTGTTTCCACCTCCACAATGGCAATGTCAATGATAAAAAACTTATCCTTTGGAGGGATAGAGGCTAAATGAAAAATGAATGATGAATCAACAATGGACTGCAACTCACCACTCAAAAATGGCTTCCTTGAAGGACTGAAGTCATGCACATCTCCTCAAGAATTGATTGTTGTTTGCTTGATTTGCTTGAAGACCTACAAGTGTTAGATCTCACAAACAATATGATAATATAAACATGAACAAACTCACATTCACTTCGACTTGATGCTTTGATAATGAATTGCTGCACTAAGTCTGCTCTTGACTTGCTTGATAATACTCTTGACAATAATTCTTGCTCAATTTTCTCCTTCTTGCTAGATATCTTTCAAATGATGAAATGTCTATGTTGGAAATTATTGTCATTGATGTCAAAGGGGCATGGATAGTTTTTCCATTGATGCTAAAGACTGAAAGAATAAGGAATTGGAAATTGTTGTCATTGATGTCAAAAAGCAAGTCGAGGCAAAATTGATGGAGGTTAGTTTGTGCCAAATTTACGACACCTTTATCAAGATGTCATCGAGCAAGGATGAGATAAATTGCATATCTAATGTTGAGTTAAAAATATTGGAAAATACTTTTTATTGGTGTGGCTGCCCCCCCTCTTGGAGCCGACCCAATTATGGGTATTAAAAATGAATTTAAATATTATTTTAATATGGACATCTCCCTTGAAAGGTGTTCCCTAACTTGGGTTGCAAATAAATTAAATAAAAATTCTTTTGCTTGGGCCGACCTCATGAAGATGGGTGCCCATCTTGGACAAGGAAATAAAAATTAAATTAAATATTTAAATCTGATCTTGGCTGACCAGCAAGAAGGGTTGCATCCATTGGGTGAAGGGGTACATTGCTAAGTATAAATATAAGATGGCAAGAAGATTTTCAATCAATTATTATTCATTGAATATCTTTTCCATTAATAGCAGATCTGAAGCAGACCTTAGATGCAGATCTGAAGGAGATCTTAGATGCAGATCTAAAGTGAATGTTTGAGCAAATTGAAGGAGAGATAAGAGCAGACCTGAAGAGGATTTAAGTGCAGCGTTTAAGGAGATATTGTGAAGCAAAGATATCAGATCCAAAGGTGATTTGTAGCAGAATTATTGCAGACCTAAGGGCAGACCTTGAAGATAAATTATTGCAGACTTAAAGGAAGACTTCAAAGATAAATTATTGCAGACCTATGAGCAAACTTTGAAGATGAATTTGTGCAGATCTAAGAGCAGATATAGTGCAGACTTTTGTGGAGATATATTTCAAATTGGATAGCCATAATTGAAGATCATATTGCGGATCTAAGTGAAGGTTAAGAGCACAAATTCAAGGCAGATTTGTGAAGGATTGGGCAGATTTTATTGAAGGCCTTGAAGGGATCTAGGGCAGATCCAACATCTTATTATTCTTTCGAAGGTTGGTGCCTTCTACTTTGCAAGATTGGGAGGTTGGTGCCTCTCATCCTAAGAGATTGGCATCTCGTGTTGAGTCGGTGCTCAGTGAAGGTGATTGGTGTCTCCTGTGGGTTGGTGCCTACGAAGTTGTAAGAAGATTTCTATAAAAGCAATATTTTGCCGTGGTTTTCTCCCACAAGTTTTTCCATGTAAAATTGTGTGTGCATCCTGTGTTCTAATTTGCTAGATCTTACTTGTGTGGATGCTTTGATTATTGCTTATGATTTCCAAAGTTATAAATTGAAAAAGTTGTTCTTATATTGATTCACACCCCCTCCACCCCTCTCTCTCAGTATAAGTGTGCGTGTTTCTTCTTATTAGGTATTTATATGCAATTATTCTAATTTTTGGAAAATTAAATCCCGATAGTCGACATCTGACATTTGAAATTCAAACAATAAAATGCCAACTCTGACATATTGAATTTTGGAGGCAAAATAGGGGGACCAAGTCGTCTAGAGCGATTTAGTCTTGGCCCTATTTTTCAAGATCTAAGGCGTTAGGACAAAATATTAAATGAATGCATTGGTTTTCAACATGGGTTTTATTGATAATTGTCCAAATGGGCTATGGAATGCATGATTTAGGAAATTAGGTGTACAATTAGGTCCATGCACTTAAGGGGGGAGCAAAACTTAGTGTGAAATTATCAAGGGTGACAATTTATGACACTACTGAATCATAGAAAAATGGGGTGCTTTTATATATTGAAATGTGGTGATTGAATATATGCACCTATCTTTCTAATTTCATTAGGAAAAAGAGATCCCCAAAGGTAAGATTGATTTTCAACCCTTAGGTGAGTCAACTTTAATGGAGATCTTGTTGTTTTCTTTATGACAAGACAGGGTCAAATCTGCCTGAACAACACTTTGGGGAGAAAAACAAAAAATAGTAAATGAACTCAATTATGTAATGTGAAACTTGAATCATCAATTTAAAGCATAAAATAATCAAAAACATTAGACTTCTGATAGATCCGAGAAGGGTAAGTTGATGTGTACCAGTCACCAAAAGTTGTTGCTGAGTGTCCTCTTGGGACAGATTCACCCTAGGGCGAATGAGTCCTTGTAGGGCTTTTCTGCTCAACTTTCAGGGTCCTCTGGAGATGGATTTGAGTTTCTGTTTGCCCTAGGTTTCACTATCGAAAAGTCGGAAATAAATTTGGGATCTGAGTTTTCGTGTCTTGACAACTTTGATGACAACTTTGATGACAACTTTGTGAAATTGCACTTTTGATCCAATTTCAATCCTTCTTCACTTGCAAATCTGCAAAAACACAAAGAGAAGGAAAAATTGTTTGTTTTTGGTGAATGGGGGTTTGCTTTGGTCAAACCCTGTTTTGGTAATTAAACCTTGAAATGAAATGAAACATGAATGGAAGGAATGATGAATGAACAATGCTATGTTGCAACTCACCAAACCCTTGAATGGAGATCCTTAGAGGATTGAAGTCTAACACATCTCTCCAAGGTCTTGATCTTGCATGAATGGCTTGATTGGATGCTTTGATTTGATAGCTTGAATCCTGATTTGAATGCTTGAAACCTACATCACAATGTTAGCTCCAAAAACATGCATAAATGCAAATAACTTTGACATGATGATATGATCTTGATTGCTGTTGTAGATGACTGATAAATCTGTTAATGATATTGAGCAGCTTCGGGTTCATCCTTCCAACCTCGAGTAAAGTCATAAATAAATGTAGCCTATTGGCTATTTATTTATATGTGAGAATAAATGAGCATGGGCGCATCTCTTTGTAAATAATATTATTCTTATTCTGGCCGACCTTCTTTATGACTTGTATTGATTATTTATCATTGTATCTTGGCCGACTTGTTCAAATTGTAATTTATGTTTGAGGCCGACCTTGTGAGGTCTCTTACAGCCATGTATTTATAAGAGACCACTTCTCTCCTTGATCACCAATGAAGCAAGTTCGTTTTCTCTCCTTCATTCAAGTGCGAATTTTATCCAAGAGCAGATTGCGAATTTCTGTAAGTGCAGATTTAGGTATCAAGGGAGGGCAGATTATCATCTGTTGTGCATCTAGTGTAGATGCTGAATATTGGCCTTGTGATTGGCCTCATTGTAAAGCGATTTGTTGCCATTATTTATATATAAAAGAGAGATCTTTGTTGCTGGGTTTTTCTCCCTCAAGAGGAGGGTTTTCCCAGGGTATCTGGTGTGTTATTGTGTCTGATTTTGAATTAATTTTCTGTGCATTTAAATCTGATCTCTAAATTCAACATGGTATCAGAGCGGGTTTCGAGGAAATTGATCAGATTTACTTAAGAGTCTATCTCAGAAATTTTGGGAAATCGATCTTGGAGAAGATCTGTTGATAACACATTCGATGCAAAATAATCAATCTTTAGGCTTGAGTTTGTGCAAAAGTATCAAAGGCTACCTTTGAGAAAGTCATGTCCTTATTTTTCGGACTCATTCCTGTGATATCTTTATTCGCACCTGACCTGGGCATTTGTCAAATGTTGAGAATCACGCCTTCTGTACAATAGAAGTGTCGATACATACTTTGGAGGAGATGATTCAACTTCCTGGTGCCGCTTCACATCCATAATCCTTGAAGAATGAGCATTGTTAGTGATGCCACTATTTAGTGATCATTTGGTTGATTGTTGAGAGGCTTGAACAAAAGCTCTAAGTGATGTCGCCGATATCTGTTGGATTTATTCTCTGAAAATGCTTACTCGGGTCAAAAGTCCCTTCAATGCGTATTTCCCTTGAAGATCGATGGGTTTCAAGTGTGTCCCCTCTTTAGAGTTCTTCCGTGTCCATAATTTGAATTTAAATATCGGAAATCGCATCTCAGCCGAAGTCAGCGCACATCAATATGAAGAAACTTCAGACTGGCGTATTCTATCAGGAATAGAGATCGTTTCCTGGAGTAATTTCAAATTGGCTCGTGACTGCATCGCCTTTGGCTCTCGCCACTCTCCAAACGGTGTATCACTCTGACGACACCCTTAGAGAAACGCGGTTGCAATTAACAAATTCTCAACATCATCTCCAGGCGCTAATCACGAGGGTGGTTACCTGAAGTCGCATCAGAGTATTGATGGCATATAGGCGGATCTAAAGCTACAAAAGGAACGAATTGAGGGCATACGCAATCTTGTATTCTGCGACTGGTATCTTTCAAGATCATCTCAATAAGCCTGTAGCGTATTTGTATTGGAGATCGATGAAATCTATTGGTTATCTAACAAGTAATATGCAGATAGTTGAGTCTATTACAAGAGCCTTCATTAAGGAAAGGCGTTCGCTCATTGAAATCTTCTTGGAATCTGAATTCCCCATCTGTTAGGCGCATGGGAAGTGGACGAGTCAATTAAAAGGATTTCCAGATGTTTCAGGAGTAGTATCATGATTGCCAGTGTATCTGTATTATGATTGTCAGTGTATCATGCTCTGTTGTCTCATCCAATTGCGGAATGCATTCAGGGCTGTCCTTTAGAATCATCGATTCAAATTGTCATATTTCTGCAACAGGTCGTGTGGAAGCAATTGATGCTAGGACACGATGTTGTTTGGACTGAGTCCCAAAAAGATTGAAGGCACATATTACAATCTATCGACATCAGGCATTATGTCAATCTTGGATGGGCTCTCAACAAAAGTACAGTTCGTCAATGTTGGACGAATTACTAGATAAGTATTCTTTTGTGTTTCCTTAAATTCATTTTTTTTGTTGAAAGTCAGACTGCTGAGTTGTGCAAATCTAACATCATTTGTTGATCTTGTGTGTAGTAAAGATCGTGTTGTCTTTCTCTTGAATAAGTGATCCCTGGATGAGATCCTTTGGGAGTCACCTTTCATTCATTATGAGTTTTCCATGCAAATTATGAAGATCTCTGAGTGTGACTCTGAGATGAAAAAGAGAACTGCATTTTCGTTGTGATATGATGATCACATCGATATCTTTCTCCATGTTCATGAACTGCGATGGTGCCTTGAGAAGGCTAGTCCTATATTGAACATGTTGGCTATAGGCAAGAAATCTATAGTTGTGCAGACTGTATTTTGTTGATGCTGAGTGTAGCACTCTCAAGAGGAGCAAAAGATGGAAGCAGGATATATCAGAATTCAATAAAGATAAGTTTCCCTCTCCCTTCATTCTGATTCCTTGATGTATTTCTCTTATAGGTTGATTTGTTTAAATCCACGTTTTAATTTTGTTCATAAATTCTTATGTATTCATGCTATAACCTGTGATAGTAAACTTTGTATGATTCTAGTCTTGATATTTCTTTGGATAGTTATAAACAGTTAGTAATCTCTCTCTAAAAATGCTTCTAGGACAGATCTAAGAGCAGAAGGTGTTGAGAGATTGCTTATTGATGAAAAGCTTGAGGCATCTCATGAGGAAGTCATGCCGACCAAAGAAATGATCAAGAATAAAGTCACATCTTGCAACCATGGGATTGAGTTGGTGGCTAGAGGGAGTTCACTTCTAGAAGTCTTCTTGGCAATCTCTGAAGCAGTGGTCAAGAGGGAGTTTTGTAACTCACTGAGAAGAAGTGAAGATTACTGTATTGCACAGCTGCTGAGATCAGAATTGCTCAAAACTGTCATCTGGATCTGTCATTGGTAGCTCCGCAAACCTATTCAGAATAGTGAGACCTGGAATGAGGTCAAGGAGGACTATCCTGAACTCTCTACAGTACCAGAGGTGTGCGTTGGAAAAAATTTATCTAAGTCAAAGTGTTGTAGGCAATCTTGGGCGAAGAGGTCAGAAGGTTGATGCAAGTGCTTGAAGATTCAGAGGGAGCTTGCTAAGCTTGAAGAAGATGGTAATCTTGTTACAACAAAGCATATCCTGAGATACTTGCATGGCACAGTTGGATATGGATTGAGATATTCTTCAGGTTGGATCTGCTATGATATCCTTGTGCAGCAGAAAGCAATCATCTATAGCATTGAATACAACAGAGGCTAAGCTTATTACAGCCTATGTGGCAGCTCGAGAAGCAGTGTAGCTTCGTAAGCTCCTTGGAGGATTGTTTGGACAATCAATGGAGCCTACTATCATTCACTGTGATAATCAGAGTTGTGTGAAGCCTTCTGTCAATCCTGCGTTTCATGACAGATCCAAGCATGTTGAGATCAAGTACCACTATATTAGAGATATGGTACTGCGAAAGGCTGTACAGTTGAGGTACATTAGCACTGATGAGCAGACGGCAGATATTCTCACCAAGCCTCTCGCCAGGATAAAGTTTGTATACTTTTGAGATAAGCTTGGTATGGTGGAGAATCCAGCCTTGACTGAGTATGAGTCTCAGTATCAGTGAGCCTTGTTTAATGAGTTCTTCTCTGTGAGAGAAGTTCGAGGTGAAATCCCTTGTTAATGCATTTTCTTCTGTGACGGAAGAATTTGAGGTGAAAGCCCTTGTTTCCACCCTCTGAGTCATGGTGGATGTCATGTGTGCGACTCCATGACATATGTTGTACTTGTGTTTCACCCTCGGAGAGCCATGGTGAAAGTCACGTTGAGGTGACAACATCACGCAAGTGATGAACACTTGTACTACTATTGCACTTTCTTCGTGACGGAAGAATTTGAGGTGAAAGCCCTTGTCTCCACCCTCGGTGAGTCATGGTGGATGTCATGTGTGTGACTCCATGACAACATCACGTGAGAGAGTCCGTGATGATCTTCTTGTACTTGTGTTTCACCCTCTGGGAGAGCCATGGTGAAAGTCACGTTGAGGTGACAACATCACGCAAGTGATGAACACTAGTACTTACCATTTGATGGTTGATATCGAGACGATATCTAATAACACGTTGAGGTGATATCCTTCTCTTTATATCTGATTGCAGGCAATGATGGCTGATGGACCTCATATTGAGATGATTCGTATTGTGCAGCTCGAAGTTCTCTCCCTAGCTGAGAGGGAGTGTTAATGATATTGAGCAGCTTCGGGTTCATCCTTCCAACCTCGAGTAAAGTCATAAATAAATGTAGCCTATTGGCTATTTATTTATATGTGAGAATAAATGAGCATGGGCGCATCTCTTTGTAAATAATATTATTCTTATTTTGGCCAACCTTCTTTATGACTTGTATTGATTATTTATCATTGTATCTTGGCCGACTTGTTCAAATTGTAATTTATGTTTGAGGCCGACCTTGTGAGGTCTCTTACAGCCATGTATTTATAAGAGACCACTTCTCTCCTTGATCACCAATGAAGCAAGTTTGTTTTCTCTCCTTCATTCAAGTGCGAATTTTATCCAAGAGCAGATTGCAAATTTCTGTAAGTGCAGATTTAGGTATCAAGGGAGGGCAGATTATCATCTGTTGTGCATCTAGTGTAGATGCTGAATATTGGCCTTGTGATTGGCCTCATTGTAAAGTGATTTGTTGCCATTATTTATATATAAAAGAGAGATCTTTGTTGCTGGGTTTTTCTCCCTCAAGAGGAGGGTTTTCCCAGGGTATCTGGTGTGTTATTGTGTCTGATTTTGAATTAATTTTCTGTGCATTTAAATCTGATCTCTAAATTCAACAAAATCTACTCTTGAATGTTCTTGACAATAATTTTTGATGTTTTGAATTGATAAAATAACTATGTATTTATAGGTGTTTTTCTAATTTCTTGACAATTAAAATTCAAAAGCCGATAATTGCAACTTGAATTGGGATCATAAAAATACTGCTAAAAACATATTTTAAATTGGGTTCTGGAATCTAAAGGGGACCCATTCGCCGTTGGGCGAATGGGTCCTAGGACCTAAATCTAGGACACAATTTGCAAGGCAATTTAATTAATGTTTGCAATTGTTTAATATAGGTTCCCCTTTCGGAAAATGGGATTAATTAGGTTTTTAAATGCATAATTGGGCCAATTAGAGGTTTAATTAAGTCCAATTAATTAAGGAACCCAAACATAGTGTGAAAATGTAAAGGTGTACATTTTTCTACACTACATTTAGCCCCCACTTTAGTGAGAGGATGAGCTCTACATTCAAACTGATACTAAAGTAGACAAATATACATCAAGAGGGGTCCAAGTGCACAAATGTTGATGGGATAGGATAACAAAGATCAAGGATGGTGATCAAGCCCCCAGGATCTAAGATCCCATGGAAAACCAACCTAAGAACAAAGGGACATGCATGAATGTACGATATGAAGCGGCAAGACAAGATACACACACATACAATATCAAAATTAATGCAAAGAGGAAAGAAAGATGAACTAGCAAGTTGCATTATGCCACGTCCATCAAATACGTTCATAAGGATGTAAAATCATTTATGAAACACGTGGCTCCACAAGCAAGCAAGTTGTGTTATGCTCAGTGGCCATGAAAAATGTGCTCACAAGGGCTAGTGCAATCCAATATACAGTAGGTGAGCCCTCAAGACAAGTGGCGATGGGAAAGTCATGTCAGGTCTACAGGTTCCCATACATCAACCATACTAAAAGTTATACCCCCTAATAACTTTGATAAGGCACCACAAAAATGGTCAAAGGTTCCAAAAGGCCAGCAAGCTGCATTATACTAGATACTCATGAAAAAAAAAGGCTCCTTTGGCAAGCAAGTTGTGTTATGCTTTATGGCCATTACAGAGTTCTTAAATAAGATAAGGTAGTCAAAGGGGTTTTGCTTAGTTCATGAAAGGTCTCACCTTAGGGAACATCTTGCTCAATGTCACCAAGAGAGGACTAGTCGAGGATAAAAGATTCACAACTTAGGGAATGCAAGCCATAGCATTACCACTAAGAGGAATGTCATATGCCAAGAAAGGTCACACTCTTGAAGGACATCAAACCGAATGTCACCACCAAGAAGACATCACATGAATTGAGAAGACCACACTTTGAATAAAAATTTCACACTTCCTAGGAGATGTATGTTATCATCACTAAGAAGGGGACATGCAAACAATGAACAGGGGACAATCTGCCCCCCACTTAAAATGTCATCATACTTGCTATGTTGGTATTTTAAGTAGAAAGAGAGAAATAGAGGATCCTTGTTTAAGATGCACACATCCCAAAATTAGTTATCCTTGCCCCCCAATCATAGAGACAAAGGCAACCACCAAGAGAATTATGGTTGCCCCTAATATTATACCACCATGAATGGCAATGAGCAAGACACATAAAGCTACCAATGCCACATAGTGATGAGCAACATGATAGGATGAAAATCATTATCAATTAGAGGAAATAGGTGCATCAACACAAGGAAGAGCACCACAATCCTTAAGATGTTGAATTTTATTACTCAAAGCCTTACATTCACTAGTTGAATGACCATGAACTCGATAATATGAAAATGAACTTTTGTTGTAAAATTTCTTTCGTGTTCTTGGAGGGAGAGATATCAAGTGAGCTTGGAGAAGCTTCAACAAGGTACTCTCTTGATCAATAGTAGAAGATGTTCCTTTCTTTTGTGACAAAGGTATCTCTTGCTTAGTAAAAGGTGTCATACATACACAAGACTCTTTAGATTGTGAGATTTTGTACTCTCCCTTAAAGGAGGGTGTAAAATCTAATGAACCCCAATCATTACTAAGACGTGTCTAAAGATGCCCTAGAAGTGTTTTGTGTGATGACATTGATATTAAGCGAAGGTTTCTTTGATGCTTTCGTTTCTTTCGAAGGACAATAAGTTATTTCTATGCTCCACGGGGACGCGTCCCTTGTGTTTTTATGCCGTTTCCCGTACCGGGTACAAAATGGGGACGTGGGGACGGCCAGGAAACGTCCCCTAGCTGTCCCCTTTTTCCCTCCAAGTACCCGGTACTTCCAAGGGACTTTTGGCAAAAGGCAGGGGATGTAGGGTACTTCTATAAGTACCCGAAACTTCCCAGCTGTCCCTCATCTGTACTGGGTACTTCTAGAAGTACCCTATGGCCCAGCAGCAAAAAAAACACATTTTTATAAAAAATTAAAGTTTTTTAAAATGAAAAAAAGGCATGGGTGGGCCCACAAGGGACGCCCCATGCCACTTAACCTAATTTATGCCTTATATATGCCCTAAAATGAGAAAAAGCAATTCATTTTTACATTTGGCTTGTGAAGTGAAGGAGAGCAAAAGAAGAGCAGCTGAGTGAAGGATCGCCAGACTAGTCAGTATCATCAGACTCCAGCCTTACGTTGGGATGTTAATCCCAAAGATGCTATGCAGATTGAGGAGAATGCACATGAGGGATTGGTTGGGGTTCCATTGGTTGAGGCAGATCCTTCTATTGACATGGACACTGACACTAACTTAGACTCGAGCTCTAATGGCGAGGGCGATGCTGATTTAGACCTACCTTATGCTGATTAGGGACCTTGGACAGCGATATATTTTCTTAGTTTTATGTTTAGCATGTCATTTCATAGTTGAGACTTGAGCCTTTGGGCATTTTGGTTATAATTATCAGACTTTTATATGATACGTGTGCACATTGATAATGAAAAGCATTTGAATTTTGTTAATTTGTTTGTCGATTCTCATGTGAAATCTCAATTCAAGTCTAATGATATGTATTAAGCTTATACAAATGTCTAGAATGAATGCTTTATCAATGTTATGCTATGAACATTTGAAATTTCTATATATTTTTAAAAAATTCCCTATTTTTTTATCAGCCGTCCCCTGCCGTCCCCTAAAAAATGACCCAAAAGTACCCCCGTACCAGGTACTCCCTGTCCCTGAAACCCTGTGGAGCATAGCCAATACCGCTAGTTGTTTCTTGTGTGTTAGGCTCTATAGGGACACGGATACCGTGTTCTCTAGCACCACATCCTTTTCCATTATAGCCAAGTTGTTTCAAAAGTTCATAACCTCTTCCATAAAGTTTTTCCATTTCTTTTGGATTTGGAGGTTTCTCATGATCACATTCGCCTTATGTGGATGTATAATTTGTATTTTCCTCTTCTTTGTTAAAAGTTGTGGACTCACATGCTTTTGATGACTCAACTTGTGTTGATATTATGTCAGCTTCTTTCTCTCTTCTTGGTTTGTGTGTAATCTTGTATTCTCCCATGAATGTAGGTGTGAAATCTAATGAACCCCAATCATCATCCGATAGCTTTGTGACTTCTTCAATATTCTTCTCTTTTTCTTCCTCTTGCATGGGTTCTACTTTTGAAGTTGGTATCAATGTTCTCATAGGACTTTCCTTGTCTTTCTTAGTGTGCAAACAACTTTTAGGTTGGGGGTTAGCCTTGATTGCATAAACCTTGTTGTAAACATACTTCATTAAACGATGAAGAGTTGAAGGTAACCCCATCCATTTCATTCATCCATGGTCTACCCAAAAGAAGATTGAATGAGAGATCTTGAGGCATGACATGGATAGGTTTGCAATGTGACCTTTCCAACTCTAATAGGCAATGTTATCACACCAAGTGGTTGTTTTCCTATATTATCAAATCCACAAATAGATAGATTATCTGGTTGAATTTGACTCTTGTCCACTCTAATCTTATCAAGAAGGCTTACACTAGAAACATTGAATGCCGAACCATTATCGTTGAGAGTACGTTTAATGCGAGACCTATGACCATCAACCATTATCATTAAAGCATCATTTTGTTTTTGCACTTCTAATGGAGGTAACTCATCTTGGTGAAAGGTAATGTCTAAGTTGACCGAGTTCATACCTTGAATTAGGGCTGCTACATCATTTGGTTGCACACTAGGAGGAATAACAACTTGTTGTAAGGCATTTTGAAGCATGTTATGGTAATTAGGTGAAGCTTGAATGAGATCCCATAAGGAAATCTTTATAGGAGTGTTTTAAGTTGTTCCACAAGATCATACTCCTTTCCACTGTGCAAAGGCAAACGAGGAGCACTAGGCAAGATAGATTGAGGTAATGGTAATGAAGTAGGTATGGTTTGTGGTTGCCTATTGTTCCTTGTATTATATGTATGAGCAACGATATTATAACTCGGTCGCTGCAAAACATTGTTACTAGTGAGTTGTCTTGCAAAATTTAAGATATGTCCAGGAGGTTTTGGTTGGTATTGTGGTGGTCCTATGATAAGAAGTGGCTCAAGAGATGACTTGGGAGGTCCGATAATTAAAGGACTTGCTGGAGGTCTAATGATTAGAGGACTCTTAGGAGGTCTAATAATCAAGGGAGATCTAATGTTCATAACCTCAACAAATTTATCCTCATTTTGATGATTTTTCAGCGAGGGGAAGTCTAATGTCACCTTATTATCTTCATCTAAGGAAGCCACATTACTAATGTTTGGAAGTCATGTATCAATGTTATCATCTTCTTGCAACATGATATCTTTCCTAGTAGGAGAGTTTTTAGGAGAGGAGCAAACAAGATGTTCATCGCATTCCATGGTTGGATCTTGTAAGATAACTTCATCACAAGTAGGGGAGGCGTCTAGAGAAGAACTATGATTTTCTTGCTTATCAATGATTGCATCCTTTTGTTCAACAATATCTTCCCAAGTGGGAAAAGCATTGGGTGAGGGAGAAACAAGATACTCATGACTCTCAATGAGCATGTCTTCTAATACCAAATTATCTTCTTCACAAATAGGAGAGATATTGGGAGAAGAATAAATGTGATTGTCATGATTATCTATGATTACATCCCCTTGTCCAATAATGTCTTCCCAAGTAGGAGAGGTAGGGGAAGAGAAACAAATAGGATTGTCACGACTCTCAATGATTGGATCTTCGAACACCAAAATATCCTCTTCACAAATAGGGAGATATTGGGAGAAGCACAAATGTGATTGTCATGATTGTCCACGGTTGCATCCTCTTTCACTAAAACATTCTCACAAGAGGGAGAGATGTTGGGAGATGAATGGAGACTAGGTAAAGTGATGTTAAGAAATGTGTCAATGATCTCATCTTCTTGTGTCATAATATCTTCCCAAGTGGGAGAAGTAGATGGAGAGGGACTAACAAGATTTTCATGATTCTCAATGACTGTATCTTCTTTCACCAAGATACCTTTGTCACCAGTAGGAGAGGTATCAGGAGAAGAACAATTATGGTTTTCATGATTATCCATGCTTGTATCCTCTTGTATCAAAACATCCTCACAAATGGGAGAGATAGTAGGGGTTGAGTGAAGGATAGGCAAGGTGATATTAAGAAATGTGTTAATGGTTTGGTTCTCTTACACTGAGATATTCTCATAACTAGGAAAGATAGTGGGAGGATGGCTAACATGTTTCTTAATGACCTCATTTCTTTGGCCTAAATTGTATTCATAAGAAGGGATGTTGTACTTATGCAATCCATTCTTAACCACGTCAAAACCACATCTTTGAAAAGGAAACATGCTAACATGAAAAGTAATCTATCCGACTTATGTAATGATTCAGGAAATGTAACCAATTGTCCTACAAATCTGATGATTTTCAATACTTAAATAAATTGGAATGATTTAAAATGGCTAAACTAAATGGATGATTAGACCTAATGCATAAAACATAAATTCTTGAAAATTGACAAAACTGAAACAATAGTTTACGAGTGGATCTAGGAAGTGTAGAGGACCACAAAAATGCTAAGAAAAGTTGGTTTTAATGTGCCCTCAAGGACTCATTCGCCCAAGGGCGAATGGGTCCTTGTATAGGGTTTCAAAAAATGAAAAACAAAAATTCTGAGTTATTGTTTGTGTTCTCTGTTCCAGGTTGCAAGCTATGGTTTCAATGACAAAATTTTCTAGATTTAGGTGTCCCAATGCAAATGAAATTAGTGACAAATGATGAACAAAGTGACACTTTTTGAAATGCAATTTTGATCAAATTTGTGAATGTGAATGACTGAAAATACACTATTATGCAAGTACTATATGTAATATGCATGCAATTTTTTTTTTTAATTTTTCAAATTTTAAACAATGCAAAGTGCAATTTTAAAACCCTAGATGAAATGCAAACTAATGCAATTTTTGACAACCCTAGAAGAAATGCAAACTAATGCAAATTCTAGATCTAGGTTTTGAATGAACTCCAATTTCATAAATTTTATAGTGCAAGAATGTCAGGTTCACCAAAACGAAACATAGAAAAATGGGGTGCTTTTATATATTGAAATGGGGCGATTGAATATATGCACCTATCTTTCTAATTTCATTAGGAAAAAGAGATCCCCAAAGGTAAAATTGACTTTCAACCCTTAGACAGTTAACCTTAATGGAGATCTTGCTGTTTTCCTTACGACAAGACATGGTAAAATCTGCCTAAACAACACTTTGGGGAGAAAAACTAAAAATAGTAAATTAACTCAATTATGCAATGTGAAACTTGAATCATCAATTTAAAGCATAAAATAATAAAAAACAATAGACTTCCGAAACATCTGAGAAGGGTAAGTTGATGTGTACCAGTCACCAAAAGTTGTTGTTGAGTGTCCTTGTAGGGCTTTTTTGCTCAACTTTTAGGGTCCTTTGGAGATGAATCTGAGCTTCTGTTTTCCCTAGGTGTTATTGTCGGAAATTCGGAAATAAATTTGGGATATGAGTTTTCGTGTCTTGACAACTTTGCAAAATTGCACTTTTGATCCAATTTCAACCCTTCTTCACTTGCAAATCTGCAAACACACAAAGAGAGGGAAAAATTATTTGTTTTTGGTGAATGGGGGTTTGCCTTGGTCAAACCCTGTTTTGGTAATTAAACCTTGAAATGAAATGAAACATGAATGGAAGGAATGATGAATGAATAATGCTATGTTGCAACTCACCAAACCCTAGAATGGAGATCCTAAGAGGACTGATGTCTAACACATCTCTCCAAGGTCTTGATCTTGCATGAATGGCTTGATTGGATGCTTGATTTGATAGCTTGAATTTTGACTTGAATGCTTGAAACCTACATCACAACGTTAGCTCCAAAAACATGCATAAATGCAAATAATTTTGACATGATTATATGATTTTGATTGCTGCTGTAGATGACTAATATATTTGCTTTTGAATGTTCTTGACAATAATCTTTGCTCTTGTGAAAGTTGCCTTAATGCTAGATGTTTTGAATTTGGTAAAATAACTATGTATTTATAGGTGTTTCTCTAATTTCCCAACAATTAAAATTCGAAAGCCGACAACTACAACTTGAATTGGGATCATAAAATTATCACCAAAAACATATTTTAAATTGGGTTTTGGAGTCTAAAGGGGACACATTCGCCTTTTGGGCGAATGGATCCTAGGACCTAAATCTAGGACACACAATTTTCAAGGCAATTTAATTAATGTTTGCAATTGTTTAATACAGGTTCCCCTTTTGGAAAGTGGGATTAGTTAGACTTTTAAATGCATAATTGGGCCAATTATAGACTTAATTAAGTCCAATTAATTAAGGAACCCAAACATAGTGTGAAAATGTAAAGGTGTACATTTTTCTACACTACAACTACATTTAGCCCCCACTTTAAGAGAGTATGAACTTACGCTCAAACTCACTCTAAAGTAGAAAAACATGTCAAGAGGGGTCCGAATGTTCAAATGTTGAAGAGATAGGATGACAATGAATCTAGGGGGAGTGCACAAGCCCCTAGGATTCAAGATCCCATGGTAAACCAACATAAGCGAAATACAACAAGACAACACAAAACATTCATGTCACAACACAATACGCTACATGCTACACAATGCACAACATATTACAAACATAATGCAAACATAAGAAAACACATATACAAACACAAACACAAACACAAGGTTAGTACTAAAAGGATTCGAGTCGATAAGGCAAAGATACCTCGTTCTAAAATTTGTCTAAAATGCCAAACATCATCCATCAAGTAAATATTAGAAAAATTAATGCTCTCATGAGGACTAGCGAGTTGCATTATGCCCAATCACTTACGAGCTACATGGATCTACTGGCTAGCAAGCTGCGTTATGCTAGTTGTCCATGCAATATGATGGGTTCCACAAGGCTAGCAAGTAATGGGAGTGCGTTATGGATGCCATTTGTTGTAGGCTGGTTGGTGCTACTTAGGCCTCAGATGGAGCTGTTTGAATGATCAATTACATGATAGGTTTGAGATATAGTGAGATTTACAATTGGGGAAGTTGCTGTCCACTTAGATTCATGATGTTTTTCTCCTTGAAGCAAAAGGGGTTGTACATGGCCTAACATACCATCAATTTATTCTTTGCTGTAGTATTTACTAAGGTGACATTGGATAGAGACCTCAAAGTGGATACTAATTATGACCTTGCTTGGTCATTTGATTTCTGATGGAAGTCATTTGGTATTCAGTATGTGGATGCTTAGGAGCAATATGATGACACAAATGATAGCCAAACTGCCACTAAGAAGCAGAAGTAAGTGGTAATAGAGGAAGTAGCTTCTAATGAGGACACAATCAATGATAATGAGTATAGTGACTCAGACGAGGACCTAGAATAAATAGAGGGGAGTAAAGTTCTCACCCTTTCATCAACACTGTCCACACTTGTTTGACCTACTTCATATCATGTTAGGCATGCTGCATTGTGGAGTGGCTAGGCCAATTGGGTGTCCCTATGACCTATTAACATTATGTTGGATATACCTCTTATCAGCCTTGTTGATAAAAATTGCAGAAATGAGATTGAGAGAAATTGGCATGCCTTCTTAGGTTGAGAGTACCACATTATATTTTTGAGCATATGCTAACAATAGAAAGTAATTATAATCTAAAAATAGACAATAGTTACAAATGACTATTGTTAGAGTCTTTTTTTATTAAAGACTACTATCTACTACTAACAACCAACTTATCACATGCAAGTGTATACGTACTCTTTATTATATTATTATACCAATATTCTAATACCCCCTTAATGACTAAATTTGAAGGATTTGGAGGTTGTCATTAAATCACAAAATGTATAGAAACAGGGAGAAACATTTGCATGAGCAACCTTCATGATAGTAGGTAGATGAGAATAATATGCAAAATGAACTTAATTAACATGCTTTGTTGTAGAGTTATCAATTGTTTTTCCTATCTTCCAAGGTGGCACATTTGATTTGGTGAAGTCATCATCAGTCACACCTTCAAACTACCATTGGGGCCATTGAGGTATAATTGGTGAGTGCTTTGGAGACAAAGTCTCAAGTGGGTACAAACTATATGGGCTGAATCTTAGCTAGAATGGAGACACCTTTAGATATGTGTTGCTGATAAACAAGTGGAGAAGTTCCACCAAAAGGGTCACACAATGGAACACCCCATTAATTGGAAGTACATCTTTCAATGGTGCCATAGTACTGACTTTTGTTTTAACTTTTAACCTCCTTGGATTTATGACTAGACAGTGGTTCCTTTGGTGTAGCATGCAAAATAGGATCAACAAGTTTGTACAAGCCTTTGCACACACTGCTTGGCCTAAAGCCTTGAGAAATTACCTTATTATGGTTTACATTACAAACAATGTACTCTTTCCCTTGAAATTGAACTAGAATGTTAGGGTTTTATGTAATATGGCTAATAGAGATTAAATTTTTGTTAAAACTTGGAGCATACCTAAATTTCATACTAAATGTTTGATGCCATCATGGAGTGCAGTTTTAACATCACCTATGTCTTCAACTGTATGTGACTTGCCATCACCAAGTGAAATAGAATCCTTGTAACTATCATCAGCAATAAACTTAACATACCAGTCCTTTTGACACACAAATGGCTTGGATGCGCCTGGGCCCTAAATCAAAGAAACAACAATTGCTTTTAGGACTATCTAGAAAAGCCATCAATGGAAACTCTTCATCTCAATATTCCTTAACAGTATCTACCACATTAGCTTCATTCTAATTCTTGTGGGATAGATCATACTATTTTTTCTTACAATAATTCTTAACATGCCCAAAATTTTGGCAATAGAAGCAATATACCTTTCTACATGCTTGTGAAATGGGAGATGGAGAACTATAGTTTGTACCTTGAAACTGTCAACAAGTGCACTTTCAGAGCTCTTAGAAGAAACTTTACTCATTTGCTCTTGTTGCTGTTCCTTCTGCAACAAATATTGATTGAACTTATTAAAAGTTAGGGTTTGAGTTACAATTTGTAGACTCAAAGACTACAAATATCTCAAAGGAAGGTGGGAGACTATTAATAACTAGTGCAATAATGTCCTCCTTGTTGACTGGTTTGTTGATGGCAACAACTGATGCTTTGGATCTTGATTTTTAAGAGATGTTTGGACAAAGATCCTTCTTAGACAAGTTGATAGAAAATAATAAATTATTGAGATACAAAATCTGACCTTTTTTGAAACTTAATATTTACTTTTTAAGATAACCCACATGCTATGTGAAGAGGTAGTGCTTCGAAGTTCAGGGATTTAATCATCTAAGATTGACACATTGAAAATTAACTGTATGACATCTGTCAAAGTCATTTGGGTGATTAGTAGGCTTGGTTTTTGTGCCTTATAGGATTTTGTCACATTCCTGATGCTTAGCAATAGCTAGTATCTTGTGACTCCAGATATTATTATTTTTTTGGGTAAGTTTTCATACCTTCAGCAATACTAGATTTTGAATATTTGTCATTTTCCCAATAACTCAAAAAAAAAACAAAGACTTTTCCCAAAACTTAAAAAATAATATTGATTCTTGAAAAATAAAATTTTCTGGAAATATTTGAAAATTCCGTTTTAAAATTTTTAAAATTTGATCTTAGAAAAAAGGTAAAACTAACCTAAAAAATAAAATTTCTTGAAACCCTAAATGCAAATTCCAAAATTGAATTGTAGGAAATTAAATTTGAAACGCTTGAAGAAAAGGAAAATACCTATGACTATAAATCCTTCTTCTGCAATTTTCAAGATTGCACACACTCAAAATCATGATTGCATATAATTGTATTCTAGCATGATTGTGATTGAAGAAAAACATACAAAAAACACTAGATGTGATTGCAAACAACTTGACAAAAATCCGTGTCATTTGAATTCTACAGATACTATGACTATTCTTGATGGGGATTTTGTGCGGCAATTGTGTTTTCCACATGACCTCTATACAAAACCCATGATGACCTTGTTGTTACCCGAGACCACTATAACTGCATGGTTTTGACTAAATTCATGCTTTTGTTAGATACTTGCACCTTTGCAGATTTTTCTTCTTGTTTGCCATGGCAATTTACTTCAAACCAGCAATCCTATAGATTGGTAAATGTCATCCTTAGGAGTCTTGCAATCCTCCTTCACATGTACAACCTTGATTCTCATGTGACCTGTCACTGGTGACCTCTGCAACTCACGTTTTTCAACAACTTCCAGCATGCTTGACCTTCTCTTTTCCTGACCTTTTTTCAGATTTCATACGACCGGTGTTGTACCCAATTGATTGGGCTTTCTCAACATGATTCAGCTTTTAGACCATTGTTGGTAAAAATCAAAGAAATGAGATTGAGAGAAATTGTCATGTCTTTTGAGGTTGAGAGCATAGCATTATATTATTAAACATATGCTAAAAATATAAATTAGTTATAGTATAAAAGTAGATGGTAGTTACAAAGGACTGCTGTTACAACAGCTTTAGTAATGATTACTAACTACCACTAACAACTAACTTATTACATACAAGTGTAAATGTACACTTTATTACATTATTATACTAATATTCTAATAAAACCTCTTCATTCTTTGGCTCCACTTCCTCCTGTAGGGTTTTCAACTGAATTTCTCTAATATGTTGAGAGTGAGCCAGCATCAGAACCTCTAGAACAACACCACACTTGGGTGGAAAAAGAACTCATCACTTCTATTGTACCTTCATTATCCAGAAGAACTAGTCCTTCAAAGTAGTTTATCTCTGTACAATTTCCCAGACCAGACTGTTTAGATTCACATGGTAGATTCCATCACTTCTTGTAGAGTATGGGTCCAACACTATAAATGATGTTTTTCTCACTCCTTTAATCTTGGAGGAGGCAATCCACATCTGGAAGTCCATAGAGTACCGCCCTTTAAAATTTATGTGTTTTTGTTAACCATGGTTGGCCTGAGCACAACACTCATGATATTTTTGAGCAGTGGTTGCCAATTGAGTCTAGTTTTCATCCTGCCCCTGCTTCTTTAGTTGGAGGACTTGCTCTTGATTGAGCATTACTTCTGTTATTAGTAGTTATTGCTGCAAAATGCCCTGTGTGAGTGACACTGCCTATCAGAGAAAGAGGTCAGTCAACCTTGCTAATGAGGCCTTGCAAGGTAAGTTGGAGAAGAAAATGAACCATTTCCAGGAGCATCTTGCTCAATAATCACAGTTACTGTAAGATTCATGCCACTAAGGAACTGGATATGAGTAGGATGTTGGTTTTGTTGAAGACTAAGGTGGATGAGTGTGATCATTTCATTTTCAAGAGAAAGCTGCAGGAACCTGTTCACATGGTTAGAAGTTAAAGAGAATTGGAATCATTGCTGAGCATTATCAAAGATTCTAAAGCAGCGAACAGAGGAAGCATACATGCTTTGGGCAGCTTTGAAGTAACTGAGATTTATTGGGGCCACCTGTTCAGATTAAGTTGGAGCCAACAATACCTCTAAGGACATATCTTCCGTGACTTTTCGTTGAGTTTTACAGCTCTTTTGTGCATATGCTGTGTCAGATGGAATTCTGACTTCTTTATTGCAGGGAATAAATGTAGGTCATTATATATTACTGCTAATAAATAATAAATGTTTCCTGGCGACTTCATTACGTTGTTATTGCTGTCAGCTTAGTTTGCATATGTTACATGGATGCTACAAATAGTTAGATGGAGTTGTCTTAATCAACAACCATTGGTCCTTTGAGTATTGTTTCCCTATGAGACACCATGTTTCCAGTATGGGGATGGTAGGGATGGGGGAACACATTTCCGGGAAGATTTTTTGGGAGGCCATTTTTAGGGGATGGCAGGGAACATCTATTAAAAATAGGGAAATTTAAAAATATAGGAAATTTCAAATATTCATATGATAACAGTGATAGCACATTCATCATATACAATTTAAAACCTTAATACATAACATTAGAGATGAATTGAGATTTCACATGAGAGCCAACAAACAAATTTAATAAAATTTAATTGCTTTCATTGTCAATGTGCATATATATTATATAAAAATTACAACAAAATGCCCAAAGGCTTCAGGTTTCAATTACAAAATGACAAAACATAGAAAATATGTTGCTGCCCCTAATCATCATCTGCTAACACTGCATCAAAATCGAAGTTTGCACACTGCCGCTATGAGGGACTGCCTTATCCAATGGAATTCCAACTAATCCTTCCTATGTCTCCTCCTCATCAGCTCGTGTAGCTTCTTCAGGATCAACATCCCAACGTGTAGTTGGAATTTGAGGATACTCACGAGTCTGTTGATCCTAAAGTTGCAAGGTAGTATGCATGGCCACCACCTTTGATTGTCGAGAGGTAAGCCTATTCCTCTTGATTGACTATATAAAGTAGTAAGTGGGGTTGAGGGGTAGTGCTCCTAGTAGGGTAAGGGCAATTTCTACTATATACATAACATCCCCTATATGAAACAGGCCTAAAAACACTGGAGACACATCTCTGGGGTACATAGGGCGATTTCTGCTATCAGGGTAAGGGTGCTGATCTTATGACATGTCCTACATGTATTGCTAAGCATTGTATATAGCACTACCCTGGAATAAAAGCATCATTCTCTATATTCTTGTGTAATGTTCTTTGTTATGTATTGTGATTCCAGTCATTTGTTTGTACTACAACTTGTGGTTTGGTGGTGTAGAATCTGTAGTTAACACAGATACCCTACTCAGTCAAGTGTAGTCATCTTAATTTGGTGGGTATAAATTCTCCACTCTGTGTCCTTTCCAGTGGCTAAAGTTGCTGGAGACTCTACTAACAGTTCCTTGTTTGACTCTTAAAGTTGCCCTTGTTGAGCAGGCAATGCATCCACCTCCATTTCTGGTGTTCTAATTGCCACTTCTTGCTGGTGTTTGAATTCCTTACCTGAAACTTGAAGTCATTCAGATGTACTGACAAGAACTATTCTCAAGCTTCATTTCTGGGCTTATAAATGTTGAAATAAACCATTCCTGAATGTGTTTGTTAACGGGAATAAGATATTCAGTACACATTTTACAACAGAATTATGGCAGCAACATACAAAAGTTATATGCATAAAACAGCAGATGCAAGAAAAGTTTTCCTTCATATCAAGAGTTAATATTTATATAACACCAAAGTTACCATTCACAGCATCCCATAACATGCTTTCATTTATCTCTTTAAAGCAAATAAGCACAACTTATAACTTCATAGAATAAAATACTAGAAGTCTTCATAATTCTACAGGGCATTCACTAAAGGAGCTCAAATAACTGGGTAATATAAGGTGTATGCTCATTCCACAGAGCTTGGAATGCATGTACACTGTTCCTGTACAGCAGTTATTTTAGCTTTTTTTAGGGAATTCTATTCTGCACCATACAACATGCAAAATGTTCAAAGATCAATTTCCAAGATTACAAGGATGTTGATTTTGTATGTTTTGTACATTGTTCTCTTGATAGTATGGTTGTAATGTCCCCTTTTTGGGATAACCCTAAATCTGCCCTAATTTATCAATTCCAAGTGATCACCTTGGGTTTGAGTAGGCCCCCTGCAAAACAGAGTTAGAATATTTGCAAGATATTATTAATTAGAATGCATATAAGGAAATCAAAAGAGAACATGGTTAGGGATACAACTACCTGTTTAGACCTGCAAATATGTTAGTAGACATTTATAAATAGAGACAGTATCATAATAAAATATATTGGATTTCTTTAGATGTTCTAATTCATTCTTCCTTGGACATAATGGCCTGATAGGTCGCCCAAGAAACCCTCTACCCTAGGCCCAAGAGCAGTACACCCCTCTTGGCCCCATGTGGCCCTTGCCATCCATATGGGGTGGTGTGCCTAGTGAGGCATACTATCACTGTTCCCCTTATCAGAACCATTATTGCTTAATTATGTTGGGAGATTGAGGGTGCAACTACAGTAGGGTGTCCTGAGCAGTCACTTCCTCTAAGCCCAAGAGCAGTACACCCCTCTTGGTCCCATGTGGCCCTTGCCATCCATATGGGGTGGTGACCTCAACGCTGTTTCCTCTCCTCGTAGGCCCTTAACTCCCCTATCATGGCTAATTGTTTATAGTCAGATAATATGAATATCATTCCCTAATGGAAGCACGGATCAATGACATAATATGAATACACAAATTCTGATCTTGACTGTTGAATCAATGACATAATATGTATATTAATCCATACTGTAGATACATAGTCTGTTTCTTGCATATTAAATTAATAACACAGACCTGTTATTTATATTCAGTAATAAATGATAACTCAGAAATATATAGATGCACAGCCTACAATTATTATAACCAATAGATGTTGGATTCCTTGCAACTTACCGTATACACAATACTTAAATGTAAAAACTGCTTATCTACAGACTGTAACATATTTACAAAATATTATTTGCAGAATTACCTTTTGAGCAGCTGCTGCTGGTGTCTCTCCTTTCTTCCTTCTTCGATGTCCTCCATCTTTGCCATGTTTCCCCCCTTTATGGACGTCCAAGGGTCTCTAACTTGGATGTGATCCTTATGCAAGCAGTGCTTCATTTACCTGAAGTCGTTTCATTATTTATTTGAAGTCGTTTCATTATCTGTTTGATGCTTGTCTTAAGCCGTGGTGATTGCTTGTTTAGTTGGTATTTATAATTTATACTTTATTTTATCTCTCTTATTTTTATTTTATGTGTTGTATGAAATCATATCAATTAATTTATTATATAAGTTATTATAGTGCATGATAATCTGTTTTAAGAGAATGACTATTGGATTGTTAATATTACAATGATAATTGGAATTATATTTAAATAGCAATTGCTCATACTTAGATTTTAATTATTGTTTGTATTTTGATATTTTTGGGGTTATCATTTCAAGGGACATGACAATGGTATTGTGAAGTTCGAAATATGGCATTAGTTAAGATCTAAGTTACTAGTCCTAGTAAGGGTGCAGGTACGGGTGTGGCAGTTCAACAATTTTTTTTCCTTGGGTATGGGTACAGGTCAATACACACACACACACACACACACATATACATACATCTATATATATATATACATACATACATATATATACATGTATATGTACACCTACACACACACACACACACATATATATATACATGTATATCTACATGTACATGTGCATCTGCATGTAGATATACATGTACATATACATGTATATCTACATGCAGATGTACATCTGCATATATATATATATATATTAAAAAATTTAAAATTATATAATATAAAACAGTGGGGTTTGGGAGTGGAGACCCCAATGGAATGAGGAGCAGCATGCATGCCATTTTCACAATTTTATCACTTAAGGGCAAACTGAGGTACTAGGCACTTTTCTGTTTATAAAAATGTTTTAAAAATGCTTTTAGGTTAGATTTTGTTTTCAAAAAATGTTTTTTGAATTTTTTTTTTTTCTACTTTTTGGGGCCCAATGGCCATGGGTTCCACTTGGTTTGCTCGGGTTTGTCCCAGGTACTGCTTGGGCACCCTGAGCAATACACTGGGTGAACTTGGGGCCGAACCGGGACTAGACCTGTACTTGAAGGATCCATAGGGAACTTGGGGTGCCCAGGTGATACCCTGGGCGAACTCGGGGCCGAACTGGGACCAGACATGTGCCTAGACCAAACCCATACTGGTACAGGGGGGTTCCTAGCGAACCCCGTAACATGGGTTAAGATTGTTGAGTATCATGATGTGATACAAAAGCATCTTGGGGTAAGTGCATTCTTGCAGGTATAGGTAGGTAGAGTAAGTGAGTCTTCTTTAGTCAAAGGTTGTGTTGAGCACTAATGAACGCTTTTGAGGGTACCATAACGAGTAAGGCAGGATAGTTTCAGGGAAAGGCAGACTGTGGGAAGGGTGAAGTTGTTTCGTAGTAGTGATTGTTTTTGAAAAAAACCCTTCTGTAGTAGCCTTCCAGTTGCTGTAGAAAGTCACCTGCAAGAGTTCTGCACTTGTTATGGAAAAATTGTTTGCAGCAATGCACAACTGTTACAGAAAGTCTATTGCAACGGTTATACAACTGTTGTGGAAGCTTTTTGGAGTAATCGCAGAACTGTTATGGAAAATCTGTCACCATGGAAAGTCTATTGCAGTAGTTGCACAACTGCTATGGGAGGATGTTTGGAGAAGTTGCACGACTACGACAGAAATTTTGTTGCAATAGTTAAACAGTCACTACAAAAATATCTCTCACAACAGCTATGGAAAATCGCTTACAACAGTTGCATAGTCATTGTGGAAGATCCCTTGCAGCAGTTATGTAGGTCCTATGGAAGATCATTTGCTTGGACGAGATTCTGTTTAACAGGCATTGTAGCATGGTACTAGTTGGTTCAAGAGCGTTGCTGGTCAACACTTTTGCATTGATGGATTTTTCTGTCACCAACAAACATGATTATTTGAAACACTATCTGAGGACATAAGGAATTTAGGTTCAATCTCACAACAACAATTGCAGACTTTCAAAACAGTTTATTTTAAGTTTGCAGGTATAGGAAAAGAAGATGCAGCCAACATCATCATTTGGGATAGAGTCTGACAACAGATTCATCAGTGACTTTCACTTCTATTGAATTAGAGGGAACCCAATAGTCTCAACCCAAAAAAGCTGAGGAATGTGAAGAGTCATCAGTTGGAAACAAAGAGTTTGCATATAGAAGCAAAGAGTCAGCTAGAAGGTGAAGAGACAAGAAATGGAATGTTTAAAAATCAATCTTTAAAATTTGTTTAGCAATAATGAGAAAGAGAAGGGGGGTTCATTGAGAAAAAATGGAAAAGAGCAGAAGTTTCTTGAAGAAGAAAAGAGTAGAAGGCTCTTGCAACAGAAAAGGGGAAGTTGGGTAGGTCATGGCTGTTAGTTTTAGGATCAGAAATGAAATAAGCAAAATAACAACACAAGAACAAAGAACACAGCAAGATACCCTGGGAAAACCCTCCTTCTCGAGGGAGAAAAATCCAGCACAAATATATCTCTTATATATTGAGTGAATAAGAGCAAAAATCTGCTTTACAATCAGACCCTTCTCAAGGGCGAATATAATGAATTAATAGCACCTATCCTTAGATGTAAAGATAAATATGTTTCTTCTTGAAGTCGATCTGCTGCTACAAGATGGTCTGCTGCTCCTTCTTGAAAGAATGCGAAAAAAATGAGAATGACTTGATTGATTTGAATGAATGAACTTCACCTTGTATATATACAAAGCAAGGTGACTTTTCATCTAGGTCGGTTCCCTTAGATGAAAATAATATAAAATATAATTGCAATATGTAGGCTGACCTGCCTTTAATTAAGGAGAAAATATCTCATGAAGCTACCAAACGCTAACACTTTGTCTTAGTTAGGGAGATATTTTCCAGATATCTACGTCATGGAGTTTCTCAACATGATGCCCACAATCGCTACACCCATTTGTGGAAAGCTCAAAGGTTCATCACGGAGTCTCTCAACGTGATGTCGTCATGGAGTCTCTCAACATGACGTCTCATCTTAGTCTCAGAGATGAACAAGGGCTCACACCTCATATTTCTCCGTCTCAGAGAAGTATACACTACAAGGGCTTTCACCTCATACTTCTCCGTCACAGAGAAATATACACCAGAAGGGCTTTCACCTCATACTTATTCGTCACAGAGAAATATACATGTAACGAACACACTTGTACGATAAATTTAAAACCTTAAAATTCAGTCACAAAAGCAAGTACAATATCATAATGATAAATTTTTTCTTTTCAAAGCATAAATAAGAAACATCTTTTGCATCTTTAAACTATTTCATTCCAAATGAAATTACAAAGTAAGAAGAGAATTATACATACATAGCCCGTAGGCTTTTGACACCAATAGAAGTAAGAAGGTCCAGGAGTTCGTCCTGTCAAGTCTTGGATCATCAGTCGGGTATTCGTGGAGGAGAAACATCACTCGGGCGCTTTTCCGCCAACCACGGACTTATAATGCGGTCCCCCGCACGATCATTTTGCAATGAACGGCCCTCCCTTCGAAGAAGAGATTGGTTGGGTAACCTTTAATGACTACCAACTGGACATAGTGCTGTGATCCTACAAAACTAGCTTTCGTGCATTCGACAATACTCAAACTAGGATGTAATTCGGGATCACGGTGAACTGACAGTGTAGTACAACAACTAAATGGTTCCTTACACTACTTTGGCCAAAGTGTTTACGTTCAATGAAGAACATAGGTCATATGTCACATTCACTAGCCAGGTTCAACTTGACTTGAGGCTATCTTATTTCTACGCGTAGGTTGGTCTATCGGGGTAGTCCGTACCCTAGACTTCCTACAACAATCTAACTACTGGAATGATGAACATTTTAGCAAGATACTACAACTGACGCCTTAATTCAGGATATACACATCCTAGGGATACAATAACTTGACTAAGTTGTTTAGTATCTAGTTGTAGTATATAACTTGCAAATGTTCTCGATTCAATCCTAGTAACTAGTATCTTATACACAAGCATATGCTCTATATATGGAGCCATTAAATACTATGCAGTTTACTCTTCATTATCTAATGTAAACCGTACATCGAAGACAACAAAACCAAGAAAAGACTATATACATGAAACACTTATTTCACAACTTAACATACGTTAAGAAACTTTTCTTCTTTCCTATTCAATCCTAAGTAAAGTAGTTATTCAAACATTCTTCTTTTCAGTCATAAATGTGATTCAGAATTTTAACAGATTACTTAGAATAATAGAAACCTTGCAAAAGCAGGAATTAGCATGCCTGATAAGCTTTTCCAGTTGTTTGGAAGAGTCACTCCTTCTCTTGCCTTCACCCAGATGACTTCCAGCTGATTCTGTAACAAGTACTCAGCACAGCAACCTGGTAATTCCTTACTACTGATCTCTACTCGGAGATTATTTCTCTCAATTCAACCAGATAGATTTAACAGCATAAACTTAAAACTTTCTTACTACTGGCGAACTTTCTCTTAGCTTCAGAATGCTCTATACAATATAGTAAAATCTTGATTGTGAATTCGTGAGAATATGAATGACATTTCCAGGTATTTATAGGGTTGCCATTTGAACTGTTTCCTTCTTCTATGGCGCCAGTTCTGCCAGCAAGGTTTAGAATGTTTCAAATTAAAAACGTGTTGCATTAAGGCGAGGGTTTCGACCTCCATTTTTGACAGCAATGACGTTTTAACCGAATTCGAAATTGCTTAGTCTTCAAAATCGTGACAGCTCTTATTCTGGTGCGTTTTTACTGCTAGGTTAATTGCCAAGTTTTATTATATGACTTTTTCATAGTTCCAATGGCATCCACATTTCGTTTTGCTTGTCAAGCAAGATTTCAGTCGGCCATTTACAGACGCCTGGCCCTATTCACGCGACTTCTCTGCGCGTTTTACTTTTCCTTCTGCTATTTTCACGTTTTTGCTTCTTTATTTCGAATTTCTTTTATCTCTTTAACATTTCAATAAAGTTCAATACAATTGTGACGCATTTGCTCATGGCCCAAAATTGAAGCTTAATAATTCTACGCAATGAAGTATCTTAATACTTAGAGAAAAATCGCGATTTTATTCTCTTCTATGATTTAGTCTTATTTCATAAAAATAAAATGTTTAATTTACATTTCATTTGATTTGTAAATCTTTTATTTAAATATATTTTATATATTCTATTAAAATATTTATATAATATAGTTTTTGTATAATTATTTAAATTATCAATTTAAATAACATCGTATACATCTATAAACTATATTATATTTATATTTTAATATAATATTAAATATATAAAAATACTTATCTTTATACCTATACATATATATACATTTACATTATACGTCTATATACTGTGAACCAGTCAATACTACATGTAAACCTGTATATGTATATATATGTATATGTATAAATTCAGAGGCAAAATATCGTTATCGTTTATAAATTCATTCATCATGTTAGTTGTGGGTACGTATACTTGTATATATATTTATATATATACTATACGTATAAGTATTCATAAATACACTTATATCGACACACACGTATGGCATATCCATCTGCTTAATACGTTGGTATCGACATGAATGTACTTATGAGTACTTGTACATATCGTATTCGTATGTATATATGTACAAATACACATATCCACCTCTAACAAGAACTATTACTTATAAGGTTATACTGGCAAGCATCACTTATTTACACATTCAGAAGAAGACACGACTCCTAATGATACTAGACAAGCCTACGGATGACTTACCTTTAACCAGAACAATGACTTAGCTTACTCAATTCTATGGTTTGTGTGTGTATGTCCAGTTGGTATCCATTACTGTTTACCCGACCAAGTTCTTCCCCGAGTGATATCTCTCCTCTGTCTCGAGGTATGAACCTGTTTCCTGCACATCATGACATGCCAACGGAAGTCAATTGCTCAAAACCAAGGTAATATTCATAAAGCATCGTAGAAAGTTAGAACAACATTATTCCATAACTCAATATCTAATTTCATTCAAGAATTACATCAATAGGTGTATCAGATAATGAGACAATCATTAGGACACATTCAATTGATCACAAGAACAATTCAATTTATTCAACAGAAAGATTCAAACATTTACAATGTACTTCCTATGCAATAGTAGCTATACAATCGGGGTGTAACATACTCCCCCCCTTATGATTCATCGTCCTCGATGAACAAGGTATTATTTAAAGCATAAAAACAAACATAACACTAATTTATTCACCATTCTTGAATGCTTCAAGAATGTCAGGAAATTTCCTCTGGATTTCCTCATAGTCTTCCCAAGTAGCTGAGTCCTCAGTATATTGGTCCCACTGGACTTTACATTGAGAGACTTCTCTGTTCCGTAAGCGTAGCTTGCGGACTTCAAGCACTTTAATGGGCTCGAGCATTACTACCCCGGGATCCTTTACCTGTAAAGCAGTCCAATCAATAACATGGTTATCACCTGGTATATACTTCTTAAGGTAGGACACATGGAAGACATTATGCATTCGAGCAAGAGCAGGTGGTAATGCAATTCGATAGGCTACTGGGTTTACTTCTTCTAAAACCTCAAAGGGTCCAACATATCGTGGAGCTAATTTGGATGACTTTCCAAATTTAATGGAGCTTTTATGAGGTTTGACTCTCAACAAAACTTTATCACCTATGGCAAAATTGCGAGCTACTCTCTTTGCATCAGCATAACTCTTTTGTCGGCTGTTAGCTTCGGCTAACCTTTGCTTTATATTCTTTACTTGCTCTTCCATTTCTGCTAACATTACAGGTCCAAGACTTACTCGATCCTCAAGTTTATCCCAACTTATCGGAGTTCAACACTTTCGACCATATAAGGCTTCAAACGGAGCCATTTTAATTGCAGAATGGTATGAATTGTTGTAGGCAAATTCGACTAAAGGTAAATAGTCTTCCCACTTATATTGCTGATCCATGCAATATACCCGAAGTAGGTCTTCTAAAACTTGATTTACTCTTTCAGTTTGCCCATCCGTTTCCGGATGATATGCTGAGCTGATATTTAGCTGAGTTCCGAGTGCAGAAAATAAGGTTTGCCAAAACCTAGAAGTAATTCTTGCATCCCTGTCAGAAATGATCTTTTCAGGTATTCCATGCAATCTGAATACTTCTTGCACAAATTTCCTTACAATAATTGGTGCTCCATCAGTTAGATTTCCTGGTATAAAGTGAGCTACTTTAGTCAGCCTATCAACCACTACTAGTATGGTGTTGTGCTTATTTCTTGACATAGGCAATCCTTGCACAAAATCCATACTTATCACTTGCCACTTCCACTCTGGAATATCATGACGGTATAGCAAACCGGCTGGGTGATGATGCTCAGCTTTTACTCGTTGACATTCAAGACACTTTGCAACATAATTAGCAGCATCTCCCTTCATTCCTTTCCAGAAATATAATGGCTTTACATCGGCCATCATTTTTGTTACTCCTGGATGACCAGAATATGGAGCCTCATGTGCTTCTTTCCACACTAAATTTCTTAAGTTGCTTATGTTAGGTACATACAACCTTCCTTTATACCTAAGAATTCCATTTGGTTCAAAATTGAATCCATCATACCTTGAATCTTCAGGGTTCTCTTTGAGTGCTTGCTTAACTTGCATATAATAATCATCTTCTGCACATTTCTGGAGCACTTGATCTTTAAAATCAGAATGAATTGCAACAATAGAAGCTATATGGCGTCTTCGACTTAATGCATCAGCAACCCGGTTTTCTTTTCCCTTGATGTAGCTGATATTGAAGTCATAATCAGCAATCAACTCCAACCATCTCCTCTGTCTGGCATTTAGATTTGGTTGAGTAAAAAGGTATTTTAAACCATTATGATCAGTTTTCAACTCAAAGGGTTTCCCAAGCAAATAGTGTCTCCACATTCGCAATGCATGAATGACAGCTGCCAACTCTAAATCATGCGAAGCATAATTTATCTCATAAGGTTTCAGCTTCCTTGACTCATATGCAATTACTTGATTATCTTGCATAAGTACTCCACCAAGTCCTTCTCCGCAGGCATCAGTGACAACTGTGAAACTCCTTTCAGGATCTGGCACTTTCAGGATTGGTGCGGTAGTTAACTTTTCTTTGAGTAGGTCAAATGCCTTTTGACACTTCTCATTCCAGTCAAATCTTTTTCCCTTTTTCTGTAAGGAAGTTATAGGAAAAGCAATTTTGGAGAAGTTTTCAACAAACTTCCTATAATAACCTGCTAATCCCATAAAACTTCTCACTTCAGATACATTTTTAGGTACAGGCCACTGAGTTATTGCTGTAATCTTAGCTGGATCAACTTCAATTCCCTCGGCTGAAATTACATGTCCCAAGTAATGAACTTTACGTTGGAAGAAGGTACACTTGGATTGCTTTCCGTACAACTTATGCTCACGCAAACGTTGTAGAACTATTCCTAAGTGCCTATTGTGTTCTTCTTCATTTCTAGAATAGATTAAAATGTCATCTAGAAACACTAACACAAACTTGTCCAGGTAATCTCTGAATACACTATTCATAAGGTTCATAAATGCTGCAGGTGCATTTGTCAAACCAAATGGCAATACTGTAAATTCATAGTGTCCATACCGAGTTCTAAAGGCGGTCTTATAGATATCCTCATCCTTAATTCTAAGTTGGTGATATCCGGACCTTAGATCAATCTTAGAAAATACGGCTGCTCCTCGGACTTGATCAAACAAATCATCAATTCGAGGTAGTGGATATTTGTTCTTTATCGTAGCTTTGTTAAGCATACGGTAATCAATACATAGCCGCATTGTTCCATCTTTCTTCTTAACGAAGATTACAGGTGCTCCCCATGGTGATACACTTGGTCTTACCAGTCCTTTAGTCAGCAACTCATCTAGCTGAGCCTTGCGTTCTGCTAATTCTGTAGTAGTCATTCTATATGGTACCTTGGATACAGGTTCAGATCCAGGAATTATGTCTATAGAAAAATCAAAGACTCTTTTTGGGGGTAATCCTGGTAATTCCTCAGGAAATACATCAGTATATTCCCTTAAAACTGGATATTTCTCCATATCTGAGATTCCTGATTCATCAATTTCTCCATCTTCAATCTCCTGTGTACTTTCATCATCAGGGTCACCTAACTCTTCAATCTTCACTGCAAAAAGTTTGCATCCTTTCTTCTTGGCTCTTAGCAATTGCATTGCTGAGATTTGTCTAATTTTAACCTCTTTTGGTATTCCTTGAAGATTTACTTGATTTCCATAGTCATCTAAACATTTAACTATTTTAGATTCACAGTCAACTATGGCCCTATGTCTCCACAACCAGTTCATTCCTAAGATAACGTCATAGGATCCTAATGGTGTGACATAAAGATTGACTTCAGTGGTGAAACTAGGCAATTCTAAGTTGGCCTCAAAAAGACATTGATCCACCTTTGCTCTTGTACTATTAGCATACTCTACATTCCATGATGTAGCCATGTGCCCAGCCTTTCTAGACAATTTATTTGCTATACTAGGAGAAACAAAACTTTCAGTTGCACCAGTATCTATAAGAACTGAGATAGGTAAACCAAATAATTTACCTGTAGTTTCGATGGGCGTTATTTGATAGTCAGCTTGCCTATCATCAACTGCTGCATGGATCCTTTGCTGGAACATAGCCTTTTGTGAAGGCAAAGAATTCCCAGAAGTTTTGTTTGGACAATCCCTAGCATAATGATCACCTTTGCATATGAAACGTCCTGTAGGTGGTCCTTTTCTTCCGGAAGTCTCTCCAGATTTATTGTTTCCATCATTGAATTTGTTAGTGTTTCCACTATTAAAGTTGCTTCTTTTCTGATCTTTACGGAAATCTTTCCCACCGAAGTGAGATCTCTTTCCCTTTAACTTAGCAGCTTCTCGAACAGATTCATCCTTCTTTGGAGTTTGTTTGGCCATAGCCTCGCTGTCCTTCTTTTGCTCCTTTTTCTCTTGGCGATGAGAATCAGCTTTGAGTTTCTGCTCCTGCTTTATAGCTTTTTCATAGACTAAGTCCATGGTAGTTGGACCATGCATGTCCACTTCACCACCAATTTTGCCATTCAACCCAAGTATGAACTTCTTGATGCGGAATCGTTCATCCTTATGGTAAATCGGAACATACCGAAGGAGTCTAGTGAACTTTTCCCAGTATTCATGTACTGACATAGTTCCTTGTTTTAATTCTTGAAAGTCAGAAAGTTTCTGATCATAGAATAATTGTGGCAACCACCGCTTACGGAAGATTTCCACAAATTCTTCCCATGTCAATTTCCAAGAACTTATATCCAACTCTAATTTCTTGTTCATCCACCAATTTGAGGCTTCCCCTGCTAATTGGTAGGCTCCCCAAGCTGCCTTTGTTACTTCGTCATAATTTCTTATTTCAAAGTATTTTTCCATTTGGACAAGCCAAATTTCTGCTTCATCACCTCCCGCACTACCATCAAACTTAGGTGGTATTATCTTTTTCATGTCCCTTGACAGCTCAGTAGAAATTATCTTTCTATTTCTCTCGGCGGAGTTGGTTGGTGATTTCTCCCTTTCATGGTGGTTAACTTCATTACGTCTGTGAGAAGAGCTTACAGCTTCTGTGTTATCTATGTTTAATTCTTTTTCCAGCTTATCTCTTTCTCTTTCATTCTCAATGCTAGACAACCTTGCTAGAATCAGGTCTAGGGTTGCTTGAACTCCAGTGTCTCTTTGTTCATCATCCTTGCTTGTTCCGGGTTTGTTACGCATCCTTTCGTAAGTTTTCACCATGATTTTATGATTGATTTATACCTGATATCTTATCTAAGTTAGATTCTTTAACTTATGATAAAATGGTAAACATAACAGCTTTCAAGATATAAACACAAAATTTGCCAAGCAAGTTTTGAAGCATACACAACTTTTTTTTGAAAACACAGAATTTCTATTTATTCAAAAGGATTTCAACATCCATCGATTACATAGAATGACTATTAAGATAGTCAAGAGGTGAATATCCCTCAGATTCACTCTCAGAAGCATAACTAAGAGGAGTATATCCTACAGATTGAGAGTATTGCTGAAATCTATCTTTTTCTTCATCTCTCATCTGCTCTTCTCTATCCCAAAAAGGATAATACCCTTCAGATTTATCTTCGGATACATAGTTAAGAGTGTTGTTGATATGGTGCTCATCAACAATAGGATCCATCATTTGATATTGAGGATCACTCTCAACTGGTGGAGTCCTTGGTGTGTATCCCACTGACTCATCACTGGAAGAAATGGTTATGACCTCAGCCAATGGAAGAACTCTAGGATCCCGGAAAATGAATGCTGGACTCGTGCTTTCCTCGGAAGGCATGTCCCTCGATAATGGTAAGGAATCAGATTTTCCTGGAGAAGTGTTGGGTAAGAGGTTGAAAGCAGCTTCCATTTTCAGTCTACCCTTTACTTCATTAATACGGGAGAGAGCATGACTGACAGTTTCCGTGTCACTTAACCAAATTGCATTTTCTTGATTGGTTCCTAGGATAGTTCTGGTGATGGCCTCATTTTCCTTCTTGGCTTTCAGGTATCGTTCGTTACCGACTACAGTCTTCCTGGCTGTTAATCGTACGCGTACCATCCTGTCACAAGAATTTCACAACATTAGATAATGTTGGACTTAAGGAAATTTGGCGGACTCATAGGTTCCTAGTGTTTTAAACCTAGGCTCTGATACCACATGTAACGAACACACTTGTACGATAAATTTAAAACCTTAAAATTCAGTCACAAAAGCAAGTACAATATCATAATGATAAAATTTTTCTTTTCAAAGCATAAATAAGAAACATCTTTTGCATCTTTAAACTATTTCATTCCAAATGAAATTACAAAGTAAGAAGAGAATTATACATACATAGCCCGTAGGCTTTTGACACCAATAGAAGTAAGAAGGTCCAGGAGTTCGTCCTGTCAAGTCTTGGATCATCAGTCGGGTATTCGTGGAGGAGAAACATCACTCGGGTGCTTTTCCGCCAACCACGGACTTATAATGCGGTCCCCCGCACGATCATTTTGCAATGAACGGCCCTCCCTTCGAAGAAGAGATTGGTTGGGTAACCTTTAATGACTACCAACTGGACATAGTGCTGTGATCCTACAAAACTAGCTTTCGTGCATTCGGCAATACTCAAACTAGGATGTAATTCGGGATCACGGTGAACTGACAGTGTAGTACAACAACTAAATGGTTCCTTACACTACTTTGGCCAAAGTGTTTACGTTCAATGAAGAACATAGGTCATATGTCACATTCACTAGCCAGGTTCAACTTGACTTGAGGCTATCTTATTTCTACGCGTAGGTTGGTCTATCGGGGTAGTCCGTACCCTAGACTTCCTACAACAATCTAACTACTGGAATGATGAACATTTTAGCAAGATACTACAACTGACGCCTTAATTCAGGATATACACATCCTAGGGATACAATAACTTGACTAAGTTGTTTAGTATCTAGTTGTAGTATATAACTTGCAAATGTTCTCGATTCAATCCTAGTAACTAGTATCTTATACACAAGCATATGCTCTATATATGGAGCCATTAAATACTATGCAGTTTACTCTTCATTATCTAATGTAAACCGTACATCGAAGACAACAAAACCAAGAAAAGACTATATACATGAAACACTTATTTCACAACTTAACATATGTTAAGAAACTTTTCTTCTTTCCTATTCAATCCTAAGTAAAGTAGTTATTCAAACATTCTTCTTTTCAGTCATAAATGTGATTCAGAATTTTAACAGATTACTTAGAATAATAGAAACCTTGCAAAAGTAGGAATTAGCATGCCTGATAAGCTTTTCCAGTTGTTTGGAAGAGTCACTCCTTCTCTTGCCTTCACCCAGATGACTTCCAGCTGATTCTGTAACAAGTACTCAGCACAGCAACCTGGTAATTCCTTACTACTGATCTCTACTCGGAGATTATTTCTCTCAATTCAACCAGATAGATTTAACAGCATAAACTTAAAAAATTTCTTACTACTGGCGAACTTTCTCTTAGCTTCAGAATGCTCTATACAATATAGTAAAATCTTGATTGTGAATTCGTGAGAATATGAATGACATTTCCAGGTATTTATAGGGTTGCCATTTGAATTGTTTCCTTCTTCTATGGCGCCAGTTCTGCCAGCAAGGTTTAGAATGTTTCAAATTAAAAACGTGTTGCATTAAGGCAAGGGTTTCGACCTCCATTTTTGACAGCAATGACGTTTTAACCGAATTCGAAATTGCTTAGTCTTCAAAATCGTGACAGCTCTTATTCTGGTGCGTTTTTACTGCTAGGTTAATTGCCAAGTTTTATTATATGACTTTTTGATAGTTCCAATGGCGTCCACATTTCGTTTTGCTTGTTAAGCAAGATTTCAGTCGGCCATTTACAGACGCCTGGCCCTATTCGCGCGACTTCTCTGCGTGTTTTACTTTTCCTTCTGCTATTTTCACGTTTTTGCTTCTTTATTTCGAATTTCTTTTATCTCTTTTAACATTTCAATAAAGTTCAATACAATTGTGACGCATTTGCTCATGGCCCAAAATTGAAGCTTAATAATTCTACGCAATGAAGTATCTTAATACTTAGAGAAAAATCGCGATTTTATTCTCTTCTATGATTTAGTCTTATTTCATAAAAATAAAATGTTTAATTTACATTTCATTTGATTTGTAAATCTTTTATTTAAATATATTTTATATATTCTATTAAAATATTTATATAATATAGTTTTTGTATAATTATTTAAATTATCAATTTAAATAACATCGTATACATTTATAAACTATATTATATTTATATTTTAATATAATATTAAATATATAAAAATACTTATCTTTATACCTATACATATATATACATTTACATTATACGTCTATATACTGTGAACCAGTCAATACTACATGTAAACCTGTATATGTATATGTATAAATTCAGAGGCAAAATATCGTTATCGTTTATAAATTCATTCATCATGTTAGTTGTGGGTACGTATACTTGTATATATATTTATATATATACTATACGTATAAGTATTCATAAATACACTTATATCGACACACACGTATGGCATATCCATCTGCTTAATACGTTGGTATCGACATGAATGTACTTATGAGTACTTGTACATATCGTATTCGTATGTATATATGTACAAATACACATATCCACCTCTAACAAGAACTATTACTTATAAGGTTATACTGGCAAGCATCACTTATTTACACATTCAGAAGAAGACACGACTCCTAATGATACTAGACAAGCCTACGGATGACTTACCTTTAACCAGAACAATGACTTAGCTTACTCAGTTCTATGGCTTGTGTGTGTATGTCCAGTTGGTATCCATTACTGTTTACCCGACCAAGTTCTTCCCCGAGTGATATCTCTCCTCTGTCTCGAGGTACGAACCTGTTTCCTGCACATCATGACATGCCAACGGAAGTCAATTGCTCAAAACCAAGGTAATATTCATAAAGCATCGTAGAAAGTTAGAACAACATTATTCCATAACTCAATATGCTAATTTCATTCAAGAATTACATCAATAGGTGTATCAGATAATGAGACAATCATTAGGACACATTCAATTGATCACAAGAACAATTCAATTTATTCAACAGAAAGATTCAAACATTTACAATGTACTTCCTATGCAATAGTAGCTATACAATCGGGGTGTAACAATACACTACAAGGGCTTTCACCTCATATTTCTCCGTCACAGAGAAATATACATTACAACAGATCTTCATGATGATGTGACTCCCTTTGAAGCTTCAAGCACTTGCATCAACCTTTTGACCTCCTTGTCCAAGGTTGCCTCTGTTGGTTTGTCAGACTCCCTTTGAATGTTATTTCCTCCTCTTCGAAGAAATTGATCGCAATTTGTATAGGCTCTTCCTCTTTGAGAGATGTCTCCAGTGAAGTTATGTGCCACCGACTTAGTCTCATGGCAGCAAGCTATGACCTCATGCTTGTTCATTTCTCTAGTCGACATAACTTCCTCACAAGATGCCTCAAGCTCTTCCTCTCTTTGAATTCCTTATGCAATCTCTCATCACCCTCTTGCTCCTCGTTCCGTCCTGGAAGGATTTTAGAGAGAGATTACTAATAGTTTATAGAATTAAACTATCCCGAAGAGAAATACTAATGTTATTGCATGAATTAATAACTACATAAGAAATTCATGAACATTATAAAATACTTATCTCTTTATTGTTGGTACACCATTGAGCTAGACTTGTAGCTGTGTCTTATCTTCGCCACCTTCAGTGTCATTGAATATCTCCAGCATTGATGCAGCTGAAACTTAGAAAGTCTTCTTGTATGCCTCAGTCCTCTAACTCTTTTCTCTAGGAAAAAAAATTGCTCCTGTAAGGCAGAAACTGCTGCAGCAACCTGAGACACAAACACCTTGTTCTCCTAAATCAGTCCATCCTTTTGTTCACATTTATTTGTATGTCCAACTTCAGAGCTCATGTCACAACTAAAATTAAATGGATCCTTTTCTATACTGGAATGACTTTTTCCATCCTGATCTGCACTCGTGTGCATTTACTTTCCTATCAGATTCACCAGCAATGCTCAAGACTTCTGATGAATCCTCTAACAATTTGCTAATTCCTTGCTCTTTATTGACGGCAAGGCATGAAACTGCAATACCAGCACAAAGAAAAGAATGTCAGAGCATGCCAATAACCAAACCTTTGCCACATGCCTGACCATATAAAATAGACATCTGAGAAGCCAACCATGCTGCACTTTCACGCAGAGCAGGGCAGTCAAAGTAATCTCTTTGCTAGATTGGTACTGTATTAATGGTATCAATCAACTTGTCCATATCCCTCTTATTTTCATCAGAGAAACTCTTCCTCTCTCTCTGGTAAATCCCATATGTTTCTCGCAAAATGGCTCATAGGCAGAGCCTCAAAATGAGTACTATATGCTAAGTCATTGACAAATCAATTATGATGTCGTAACTAGGAGAATTTAGAAGTATCCACTTAACAATCTCAGACTCCTTAAACCTCCCTAATCCCATTGCAGTCTCAAGTGCTATGAAGGAATATCTCGAAGGGAAATCTGTCCATCCTTCCAATTCTCTCCTTAAAGCCCAATATTCAGAAGGAGTACCACATGATTTGTGTCACATATTTCTAAGGGTGAAAGATTGCCATTTTTATTTTCGTTTTCTGCGCATTCCTTGGATAAAAACCTGGGCAACACAAAAGTTTTTCTAATCTCCCTCTGAAATGAATTTACCACACCTGGGGCATCCTTGTAGAAAAAAAATCATGCTCTGAGAACCCCTCCTCTTGTTCCATGGAAATGCAGAGATTTGAATTACAGCTGGGCATGTCACCAAACAATGAGGTTTCTTGCGCAATTAAATCCTTCTTGCATTTTAGGGTTGAATGAAAATGAATCGCTAGAGGAGGCAAAATCTGAATGCACTGAAGTATTTCTAGGAAACGATAATGGAAGCATAATTGAATTACCGTTATTGTTGAAGTATGGCCTTTTATGCTCTGCTAGGCTCCGATCTTCCTGAGTAAAGATTTTCTCAAACAGCCATGCTGTGGTTATATGCTTAGCCAAATCTGATCAGGTTCTTTTCTAAACCCGCTTTGATACCATGTTAGTTTTAGGATTAGAAATGAAATAAGCAGAATAACAACACAAGAACAAAGAACACAGCAAGATACCCTGGGAAAACCCTCCTTCTCGAGGGAGAAAAACCCAGCACAAATATATCTCTTATTTATTGAATGAATAAGAGCAGAAATCTGCTTTACAATCAGACCCTTCTCAAGGACAAATATAATGAATTAATAGCACCTATCCTTAGATGCAAAGATAAATATGTTTCTTCTTGAAGTCGATCTGCTGCTCCTTCTTGAAAGAATGAGAAAAAAATGAGAATGACTTGATTGATTTGAATGAATGAACTTCACCTTGTAAATATACAAAGCAAGGTGACTTTTCATCTAGGTCGGCTCCCTTAGATGAAAATAATATAAAATATAATTGCAATATGTAGGACAACCTGCCTTTAATTAAGGAGAAAATATCTCTTGAAGCTACCAAACACTAACAATGGCTGTAGTGAAATTTGCTTATAACCCACCTGTATTAGTTTCCTTAGCTGCGCATAGTATGAACTGTAGCTGATTGTAAGAGTTTCACAGTGATTTCTGTAGCTGCCTCTACTCTGTCAATATCTGCATGTAGCAATTTGTTAGCATGTAATGTCTGTTCTATCACAGCAATGTTTATCTACAGCATGTTCAATAAAAAAGTCTGAATTTATTCAATGGATTTTGTATTGGATTTTGTTCCACTAAGGGAAACTAGGACATGGCTGCAAGGATGGATTGTCATTAACTTGACCCCCTATCCTTGTCTGCCTCGTATTGTGATCCATAAACTTGGGGCAGCTATACCACACTGTTGTATGCAAGATGTGGATTTAAAATGAGATACCTCAAACTTCTACGTTTTTTCAACCATCTCTAATGGCTGTCTATAACATATGCATGAATTTGCATCACACGCAAAACATTTGTAACACAAATACACTAGGGAGAAACCCTCAATTGGGTAGAAAACTCCTAGTAAACTGAGCAATGCTCCTCATGTCGCCAATCCTCAGATTTACATGTGTTCACATGGCCCCATGGGCCTGTAATTAATGACCCCTAATTTTTTCCGAGTTTTCTGTTGGCTGTTTGAGAGTTTCTGAGAATGTTTTGCTTGATATTTCATGTGCCATTCATGGTTTTAACATGTCAAGTGAATATATAACAACATACAGAAAATAACATAGAAAATAGTGCTTGCCAAGATTACTTTCAGATTTAAATTGCCCAGATTACAAGACAGAAATTTTCTGAGTTCATAAATTATATCAGACCTTGCATACAAGCTAAAATCAGACTCAGACAGTTTAATATCAGACCTGGAAATGATGATCTTAATAGCAGATAACACCTACAGAAGAGACATATAGCAACTCCATTGAAAGGCTTCCAAACACCAGCAACTCGCCATTAAAACAAACGTCCTCAGACACCCAAAGTGCAGATTTCTGATCATCAAGAATCAGGCTAAAAAACTCTAGAAAGTAGTCAAACTGGGTGCCAACCTGACCTGGGTGATTTTGCTCTATAAATTCAGTTTCACTTCAATAAATTCAAATGATAGCTCAATCTAGGGTGCCTTGAAGAGAGCTTTCCATTGATCCAATACCCAAAAAATAAGCCATAACTGTTATTGAGTTATGTTCAATTAACTGATTCAGACCCAGAGGAAAAGTGCTCAGAAATCACTGAAAATCATCACCAAATTCACTCCAAACCATACCAAAATGAAGCAATGCTTTCACCAACCAAAAACCAACTTACCCACATCAAAAGTACTCAAAAATTTTCATCCTGCTTGACTGAAACTGCGACAATGAAGCTCAGAATGTGATTCCTGGATGGAACCACGCCTCCACCAGCTAGGGTAGATATTGCACTATCGAAACCAGCTCCTCAATGCCAAGGATTTTTGTCCTCAACACCTGTTTTCAGACCTCTGGTGTAACAGCATCTCCTTATGCAACCATTTCAACATAACCAAATGAGGGTGCAAAATGAAGTTTTAAAGCCCCAACAAAGAATTAGGGCGACCCTCTTGAGAAAACCTAATCCTCCACTAAAATCAATGCCCCCTTTTGTATTTGCTTTTGTTTTATTTTAATTTTTAACTCATGCTTAGGCTATTTGGGCGTCCACTTATCCAGCCTTCTAATGCGTTTTTGATGCTTTAAAAACAACTTTAAGTTATTCAACTAGACATCAAGGGACACTTTATGTCTCCTCCGACCCTCAACTTAAAATTATGAAGTAACTTTATTTAATTCATTTTCAAAGAGGAAATAGGGATATTAAAATAATCCAACCTTAGCAACCCAACTCCCCAACTTAAATAATGCTGTTGAAGGTAGCTTGACTTGGTCCAGCTTTCGACAAATAGACTTACTATTTTTAGTAAGTACTAAAAATAGTAAAAACACCAAAGACTCAAGTTGGAAAGATAATAGATATGCCAAAGGGTTTATTGTGAACAGTAAACAGTAGACTGGTCCCCCGCTAAAAATAGAAAGTACTCTAGAACTCCGAAAACCCAACATAAGGAACTGGAATTGAGCTCCCTTAGTAGAATTGTTTAGCCTACAAAAACTTTGGAATAGGCTAAAGGTCATATGCACAGCTTAGAGGCTAGGAGGGGACATTACAGTCCGTCCCCCCCAAAGATTGCTTGCCCTCGAGCAATCGTAATGTTGGATGTTGTAAAATTTGCTCACCCTCCCCAATAACATCCTCAATGTGCCCAAATTGCACTCCCCTATCCTGGTCCCACAAAGAGTAAAAATCATCAAAGCCCATACTGAAAATCTTGTGAGGAATGAGGCTAATGCCATGAAATATAATCTGCGAAGACCATTCAGAGAAGACTACGTCAACAAATTCGCTGCCAATCACAATCCTGGTCAACATGAGAATCACCCTGCTCGACCATAAGAGATAAACCCCAGCATGACACCTTAGGATAACCCAAGTACGGAGCAAGTCAACCACTGTCAAGTCTTTGAAATCAGCCAACCAAGTAATGCCCTAGTTGTTGCCAACCACAATCATAACATCAACACTCAACCACCAGGTGTCAAATGAATGGTCCAGAACAAACCAACACCCTCAAACCACTGCAATCATTAAGACATCATCCAGATCAATGCATGTCATCACCATGAAGTAACTGCAGTGATCGTCACTCACCAAAGTGGAAATAAATAATGGGTAAATTGTGTCCGGACAGACACTCACAACCAACTGCCCCAAAGCTTGCCTGATCTCAAAATCAATCCGCTCATCAAAAGATGTTTTCATAAACAATGAAAGAAAGTAAGGGTAGTTGTAATCAAATTGAGATCCCCTAGGATCAAACCATCACTGTCATCAAGGCTTGACCATGAATTACTCAACTACTGAAATGTAGGAACCATCCAACTCATTTGTGGATCCAAAACTAGAGTCATATGCAAGCTGATCGGACAGTGGGTAGCGGTACTAAAACTGGAAGTTGACCCACTATTGCAATCCCGAAACAACACTTTGTGACTGGGAATTGCACCCGGGTCCCAAACTGTACTATTTTTACCCAAAGCAATGCTACAACTAAGAGTAATCCCATCATCCATCTCAAAAAGAGGATTATCATATGCCATATCAACATCTACCTCAAAAAAAGGATTACCAGTAATCAATTGATGACTATCCTCAAAAATTGATTGTGAATCCAAATCAGCAAGGCTGCTAGGTCCTTGTTCATGTTCAGCTTCATGCCAAGTGAAATCTGATTTGTTGTCAAGTTCAAGAACAAAACCATCAATGCTATCTATGCCATCATCCTTGCATAACAATGGAGACGAAGTTTGAACAACACTATAGTCAAAAGTAAATTCATCCCAAATATTTCTTGTCATACTTAGGTGCCAAATCACTTGGATCCCATGTGTTAAGAGGCTGATTGCTATTTTCACTGTGCTCCTCTTGTAATGTTGTCTCTTAGAATAAATCATTCTCCAGCTCATCACTATAGTCATCACCGTTTGCTGTTTTGAAGGCCTTATCTATGGTGCCTCCAACAATACTATCATCCAAAGGTGTGGTATTGATTTCAGTGTTGCCAAACATGGTACTAGTGTCTACAGTTACACTGGATAACTCTAGGGATGCATTAAAGGCTGCTGTCATGTCTTTCTCCTTTTAGTTGAAAGACACCCCACATGGCCCTACATTAGACATCCCCCTCAAGACCACATTCTTCCCTTCAGATTTGAATTTCAATTCCATGGTCTGAAAAATTAAGAGTGATCTCTCCCAAAGAGTGTAGCCACTGTATCCCCATGACTACACCTGTGTTTGCAATGCTCACAACATAGAAATCCTTTTTAACTTCATAATTCCCAAACTGTATACTCAATTGTGGAACCATCTTAGTGCAATGAATAGTGAAACCATCTGCTACCATGAAACCATCTGCTACCATAACCCGAAAACCACTCACCTCTTGTGTTTGAAGGCCTCTACGAGCAACCAAGCCCTCATCGATGAAATTGTGAATAGCCCTTTATCTATTAATGCCACCATTTGCTGCCCCTGAAGTACTCCTCTAATGTGTAGTGACTCATTTTCATGAAAACTATGAAGTTGAGCTTGCATCCCATCTTGGTCCTCCACCTTACCACCCTCTTTTGATGCCTTTTCATCTTCACTACCTTCAAAATCGGCTTGCTGGTCTGTTTTTTCTTATACACCTTCTTCATCAGATTGGTACTCAATTAGAAGTGCTTTAGCCTTGTTTGAACATTTGTGACCTTGGGTATAAGGTTCCTTGCATGTAAAACACAATCCCTTCCTTCTAAGCTCATTCAAGGTCTCACTGTCTATCTTTGTGTAATGTTTCTTAGGCTACTTCTGCTCCTTGGTGTCAATTTTCTCGTCTTTTTCTTTCTTGTGCAGCAAGTCTTTAGACCGAAATTTGCTCTTAAAAGCTGAAGATTCCATGTCCTTAACTTTCTTTATGGCTTACTGAAGTGTAGGTGGATTGAAAGGCTTGATCCAATCTGTAAGAGGATCGGATAGACCATCTATGAAGAGCACTATAAGTTTTCTTTCAGATATATCAGTCACTAACATAGATAATTTCTTAAAATCTGCAACATAAGAATTAACATGAGAGCAACTTAAAGGCTGACAATTTGCACGAGTTATTTGAGGAAGGAAAGATCAGCAAGACTGCTAGTTTTTGGTCAAAATTCATAACAGAAGATCCAACATTGAAAAGAATTTGGAGATTTCTTAGCTTTTTCGTTCTCGGTCCCTTAGGCTGTTTGGTCTTGTGCACGACATTAAAATCTCTCATTCATTCAACTGTTCCCAACTGTTTTAACTATGCTAGCTCCTTAAAATGCAATTCTGGGTCCTGCTTATCAAACCTCTATCAATCTTTCAGTAAACAAAACATAAGAGGTTATTTGAGCATGTCCCATGGTCACCATTCTGTTGTACCACCATTCATGTGCAATCCCATCTAGATGTATGGAGGCATATTGTATAGATTCCAACTCTGGCATGGGGTTTAATGTGAAGTAGGTGTCCAATTTTTGAATCCAAGCTCTTGCTTCCATCTTACCTGAACCATCAAAATATGGAAGATTGAGCTTCCCAACCTTCCCACGCAAATCATGATGCTGATCCCTGTTACCTTTGTTGGGTGTATGCCTCATTCTGAGATCAATGCACTCTCTAAGTGATATATCTATCTGAAACCCAGGCCCTACAGTCATCCAATCTTGTCTGAATTGTTCTTGCTGTTCTACCATAGTGAACTCAGGATCATGTGGAACATCTACTCTAGGCGGAAAACGGGCATAAGGGGCCATGGCATAAGGGGCCATGCCATTGCTCCCCCATTCTGATGATTAGCAGCTCTATGCTGCTCTGTGCCATTACCCTGTCTTATCTGATCCATCCTCTGTATCAACTGAGCTAACTGCTGGTTGGTTTCTTCAACTTGTTGGGCTGCTCTCCCTTGCCCTCTAACCAAAGCATCTAATAATAACATCATCCTATTAGGTGGTGCCTCTTGTCTCTCACCTTCTTCTCCCCTATCACCCATGTTTTCAAAACTAGATGACTTTACTGAATGATTTTTTGATCTAGATGACTCAGCTGAATAAGTTTCTGACCTAGATGACTCACCAGATGATGGCCAATGCTCCCAACAACTCTCTTTTTTCTTCCTAACCCTCTCTTGATATCTCCTTTCCCTATCACTTAATGCTCATGAATTAAGTGTACCCACTGGATAGCAAGATCATATTAGCTCTGATACCACTGTAATGAATGACCCCTAATTTTTTCTGAGTTTTCTGTTTGCTGTTTGAGAGTTTCTGAGAATGTTTTGCTTGATATTTCATGTGCCATTCATGGTTTTAACATGCCAAGTGAATAGATAACAACATACAAAAAACATCATAGAAAATAGTGCTTGCCAAGATTACTTTCAGGTTTAAATTGCCTAGATTACAAGACAAAATTTTCTGAGTTTACAAATTATTTCAGATCTTGCATACAAGCTAAAATCAGACTCAGACAGTTTAATATCAGACATAGAAATGATGATCTTAATAGCAGATAACACCTACAGAAGAGACATATAGCAACTCCATTGAAAGGCTTCCAAACACCAGCAACTCGCCGTTAAAACCAACGTCCAGACACCCAAAGTGCAGATTTCTGATCATCAAGAATCAGGTCAAAAAACTCTAGAAAGTACTCAAACTGGGTGCCAACCTGACCTGGGTGATTTTGCTCTATAAATTCAGTTTCACTTCAATAAATTCAAATGATAGCTCAATCTAGGGTGTCTTGAAGAGAGCTTTCCATTGATCCAATACCCAGAAAATAAGTCATAACCGTTATGGGGTTATGTTCATTAACTGTTTTAGCCCGGAGGAAAAGTGCTCAGAGATCACTGAAAATCATCACCAAATTCACTCCAAACCATACCAAAATGAAGCAACGCTTTCAGCAACCAAAACTCAACTGACCCACATCAAAAGTTCTCAAAAGTCTTCATCCTGCTTGACTGAAACTGCGACAATGAAGCTCAGAATGTGATCCCTAGATGGAACCATGCCTCCACCAGCTAGGGTAGATATTGCACTACCAAAACCAGCTCCTCAATGCCAAGGCTTTTCGTCATCAAAACCTATTTTCAGACCTCTGGTGTAAAACCAGCAGCATCTCCTTATGCAACCATTTCAACATAACCAAATGAGGGTGCAAAATGAAGTTTTAAAGCCTCAACAAAGAATTAGGGTGACCCTCTTGAGAAAACCCTAATCCTCCATTGAAATCGACGCCTCCTTTTGTATTTGCTTTTGTTTTATTTTAATTTTTAACTCATCCTTAGGCTATTTGGGCATCCACTTATTCAGCCTTCTAATGCATTTTTGATGCTTTAAAACAACTTTAAGTTATTCAACTAGGCATCAAGGTACACTTTATGTCCCCTCCGACCCTCAACTTAAAATTATTAAGTAACTTTATTTAATTCATTTTCAAAGAGGAAATAGAGATATTAAAATAATCTAACCTTAGCAACCCAACTCCCCAACTGAAATAATGCTGTTGAAGGTAGTTTGACCTATTCCAACTTTCCACAAATAGGCTTACTATTTTTAGTAAGTACTAAAAATAGTAAAAACATCAAAGACTTAAGCTGGAAAGACAATAGATATGCCAAAGGGTTTATTGTGAATAGTAAACATTGGACTGATCCCCCACTAAAAATAGAAAGTTCTCCAGAACTCCGAAAACCCAACATAAGGAACTGGAATTGAGTTCCCTTACCAGGATCGTTTAGCCTACATGAACTCTAGAATAGGCTAAAGGTCATATGCACTGCTTAGAGGCTAGGAGGGGACATTACAGGGCCTTACAAAATATCTACATCTTGTACTGAGCTCCATCACATATGTAGCTTGACTTGAATATGATCATGACCTGTATCTTCTCTTACAACTATATGAAATGGAGGACAAACCTCTCACACAAGATCTCCTGCCCACATGTAGAATAGTTCAAAAAATCTCGTTGCATCAACCATCCTGACCCAATATGCAAGCCTTTGCTGAATCTCGGATGCTTGTCTCGCAGCTCTGCTCCCCACACAACAACATACTTCTCCTCTAACCAACACCCTCAACCCATGGCAAGTGATCTTAGCTCTTTGATCAGTTAGGTCCTCCATGGATTTCTCAGCCACCTTGCATCTACTGGCTCCAACAATTTTCTACCAACTAGCATGCAACCAATCAGCTCTATTAGCCCACATGCAACTGAATCTCACACCATTGGCATGCACTAACTTGGCCAAGTCAGTCGATGCATGAACTAGCCTTGCACCTCTAGTAGCATGATTCATCTCTATAAGCCATTTGCTTAGTTTGCAAGGTTCTCTTGGGCCAACACAAGAACCAACCATGGATTTGCAGCGGTATGGTTTTTCTTTGGTATCAGTTAGCCGAACCAACCAATCCACAAAATCTGGAATGGAACCCCTACACAAGGGTTTTTAATCCCTCTTTATGCCTCTCTGCCATTGCAAAAAGGGTTGATGGTCTTGGGAATATGGACAATTACCTTCCTAGGCAATGAATGTCGATGCAATTGTCACTAAACTACCTTCTTGTAAAGATAGAAGATGGCACGACCTTGGAACAGTAATAGGCAAGCATGTGACTGTTTTGCCATCCAACTATCCCTATCGGATGTCCTCCAACTCTTTGCCTTTCAGCAAAATGGATCCAACAAAGGAAAACAACCATTATTTTCAGCATTCCATGCATACATCTACAACCTAAGTTCTCAAATTGGGTATAGGTACAGGTATGTAGATTTGGTATGCCAGTACGAGAATGCAACAGTTTCAACCACCAAAGGCGAAGGAATGTGAAGAAGCATCGTTTAGAAGTGAAGAGCTAGAAGGAAACAAAGAATCTTCATATGGAAGTCAAGAGTCAGCTGGAAGGTGAAGAGAAGAAATGAAGTGTTGGGAAACCAATCTTTAAAATTGGTTATGCAATATTGAGAAAGAGCAAGGTAGTTTATAGAGGGAAGAAAAAGTAAAAGGTTGGAAGGCTTTTGAAGAAGGAAAGAGTAGAAGGCTCTTGGAATAGAAAAACTGAAAAAGAAAAGTAGAGAAAAGAATGGCTGTAGCTACCTATAACAGTTTTCATTGCTGCACAAAGTGTAAACTGTAGCTGCCTGTAGGAGTTTCTGTAGCAAGTTCTGTTGCTATGTATAGCATGATTTGTAGCTGTCTGTAATATTCTGTCAAAATCTGCCTGTAGCAATTTGTTTGCAGCAATAAAATATTAGTCTGTAATGTTTGTTTTGCCCCATCAATGTTTATCTATAGCATGTTTAATAAGAAAAAGTGAATTTATTCAATTAGTTTTGTGTTAAGTTTGGGTCCACAGGGACCTGGGAAATGGCTCCGAGGATGGGCTGTCGTTAATTTGACCCACTATCCTATTCTGCATCATGATGGTTTGCAGCTAGTGCTCATATATAAATTTATAGCTGATTATGTTGTGTGTGTATGGTCAATTGTATGATATCAAGAAGGGTAGACACATATGGTTTGGGAAATGCCCTTTTAATTGCGTCAAATCATGGAGTACCAGTTTTGTCTATCTCTTCTAGAATCAATGACAAGTGGTGCCTTGCCAAAATTTTCTGTATTAGAAGTTAAAAGACTTATTTCACAGTTTAATTTAAGAACGTTTTCTAGACACTTAATTTTTCTTCAGGTTTCTCTGAATGTGGTCCTTATACTGTTTGAATTATCTATGCATCTTAAAATGTTGCTGTACTGTGCACTGATAATTTTTGAGAATGTTCAAACATAGAGTATCATCTATATCGAAAATCCTGATTTTGACATTTCAAATTTGATAATATTGTATTTTCTCAGGAATATTTTGTTTTTGTTGACATGTGAAAAGATTCATGGAGAAATTAATCACAAATTATTCTTGAATGCAGAAACCAAAAGGAAAAGGAATTGTGAAGCAGAATCCAGGTAGTGTACCTGATCCAGAAGACAAACTTGCTGGTGAAATTAAAAAATTACATGCAAAGCTTGAAAATCAAAAGAGTGTGTTGCAACATTCAGAAGTTCAAAGCAAGACATCAAAGAGAAAAAGGAAGCGAGGAGATGAATTTCGTCTTCTTTTGGAGTGTCAAAATTTGGCTACTCCTGGGAAAAGAAAGCGTGATCGCAAGAAAAAGTGAGCCTCGAATGATTTCAGAACTTTTTTATTTGTTCTATTTTTTTATACTTTATAGTTTTTCTCTTATCTTTTTGTTGTTGTTTTCCTGGTTAAAGCAAAGTTGCTTAGAATATGAGGGAAAGAGAATGTTAATGAATGCTTTCATTTCTCTTTTATGTGTTTCTCAATTATGTTAATTGCTTTTCTCTCATCTATTTCTAATTGTTAGCCTGGTTAAAGCAAAGGTTCTTAGAATACGAGGATAAGAGAATGTTAACTTATCCTTTTCAAAACTCTTTACATGTTCCTCAAATATTTATGTTTATTGTACTTCTCTTATCTTTTTCTAATTGTTATCCTTGTTGAAGCAAGGGTGCTTAGCATACAGGAAAAGAGAATGTAAATTTTAATATGTTCTGTTTTTGCGATGTGCCCAAACAACTCTTTTACTCAGTGCTGGAGAAAATCACAGAACTCTTACTTGGCATTGACTTGGTGTGGCTGGAAAGTAACGATGTTGATCCCCATGCTTAGAAATCCATGATTTATTTTTCCCTCTCAAATTTTGATGTTGAATATTTTCTAAAATATAATATGAATTACAATAATATAGGTAAATATGTTCTAAATGAATGTTCAGTAAGTTGTTACACATAAAGATTGAGACACAAAGACACATTATGTATTAAATGGAAAATGGTACATTGTTATATTGTACTTCATTCAATTTCAAAATTTCATAATTATGGTCTCCGCGTTATGATAGAAGACTAGAATTTTCATTCTAAAATTCTAACTCCATGAGGCACAACTCTATAGAGTTTAAACTCCATGCTATTGCTAGAGCCTAGTGATCATCATTGATTTAGATTGGATTATGAACTGGAAGTTCCTGCCTATAGATTCTATACCTTCTCTATTGCCTTACCCAACCAACTAAATGTTTCGGCCATAAATGTTGTCTTCTCCATCTCATATATCCAAATCTAAATATCAATTGACTGGCATGAGATCATTTTATGAATATTGAACATGATTAACTGATGATAATTAAATTCTCTAATTAAATAACTTGTAGATAAAATAATTCAAACTAATATGAAAATATTATATTTGAGCCTTCTGATTCTTTAATGTAGAGCCATAGGTTGTAAAGAGTTATCTTGTTGGTGAAGTTGGGGAGGGCTTCCTTCCAACCTATCATGAAGCATGCAGGAATCCCTCATTTCTAGTAGAGGACTACCCTCTTGACTAACCCAACAGGAAACGGCTTGGTGAAACAGACGTGTCTGGGAATTTGCAGAATGCGACAGCTTCGAATATGCTATCTGGAAGCATGGAATTTGGAACCTCAAGACAGTTTTTTTTGCTTGTGTGTTAATTGAAATGTATATATTTGAGCATACTCTCACTATGCTCACAACTGGAAACACTGCAGTTCAGGCTTGGAACATGAATAGCCATCCTCTGAAGATCAGGAACATCAGTACCCAAATTCTTCCATCAAACACCTAGAATATCAATAAGGAAGTTTATCAAACTAATTATTTGAAAATTTGGAAGTAATAGAAAATGATGTAATATTTGAAGATTCAAATTTCAGCACTCATGTTAAAGCTCATGGAGTGGAGGAGACATGTAAAATTGTAAATGACATTTTCTTTTTCCTCATCATATTCTTCACCGGGAGTGAGAATTATCATCTAGCAAGATGGCAAGTTGACCTGTTTTCTGCATTCAGTTTTGTGTATTTTGCTTTATGCACTTAAAGCCTTCTAATTCCATATTGGCTTGGTTGGTTAAATATAGTAGTATTTTTTTGCAAAGGCTGATGTCATGGCTAGGTATTAGGGCAATCTAGTACTTAAATTGATTTATGCCACCATATGATTCATCCCATAACAATTGTATTTTCACTTTTTTTTTTCCACCAAACTTTTTGTGTAGTTCCATGCAAAATCCCTTTCCCTTGACATTTCTGATTTCTCCGTTCATGTGGTTTAAAGTTTCTGTGAAGTCCTGCTTAAGAAGAAATTGCTTGGCCCCACCAACCTTGACTAAGAATGACAATTCTGATTTGAACTTCCTTTGCAGTCTTAGATTGCCTCCAGTGTTACCAGTCTCATTACAATGGCACTCAAAGAACTAAGAAGGCTTCATATCAAACACATTCTTGAACATCAACAGTTGGATGCAACTCTAGTTTCTTTATCTTTAAGAAATGAAGTTTATACTTTGGATATTGCTTATGCATGGCTTGGGCAAGATGGTAGATTGTTGTGAAGTGCTGAAATTGTTTCAGTTATACATATTTTCTAAATCCTATCAATCTCATGCACCATTTCTTTGAAAGCAAGGTTTAACCTATGAATCAGATGAGGCCCAAAACATGTCATCAAAGTTTTGCACAATTGGTCTAAAAGCAGGTTATGAGCTTATATTTCACAAAATTTAATTGCATTTTAGCTGTAATCAGTTGATATTCTTTTGGGATTTGCAGGTATTTGGATGCCAAAAAGAACAAGCATAAGAAAGCAAAGAGTGATGATGATATGGACTTTCCCCAGCATGAGAAGATAAAGTTTGGAGAGGTTGCAAGTGCTCCGCCAAAACTAGAGTTTCCAAAGAAGGCCACAGTAGTATGTATTAGCCATCTTTATATTATGTTCTAGTCTTCTGCAAACTTAATGACCAAACTTGACCAGGTCTATGCATTTCTAAATCACTGGTTGTATTCTTTATGTTTGCTCTATTCTTGGAAACATTATAGCTGTTGGGCCATCGACTATGGACCCCAATTATCTCACATTTCTTGGTTTTTTGTATTATGGCAATCATTCATTTGATGTATTGGCATTTTCTTGTAGTGTATATTTCTTGATAGTTCTGTCTTTCTGTTTGTCTTTGTTTTCAATGCTGCCTGGAGAAAGGCCCTTGCTTCGGGAGGGGAGCAAGAACGAATGGTGTGAGATTGAACACTTATCCTTACAAAGAAATGGTGCATATGGTACGATACGGATTTGTGATTCGGATTTGATACGATATAAATTCGTCCAGGATTCGTTTTTCAGACTGCGGATACGTCCAGGGTACGATGAGTGCTTTGTGGATTCAACAAAATCGAATCCGATTTGAACCTGGGCTGAATCCGGCTGCATGAACACCCAGGCTGCAGAAAAAGTGGCTTTTTTTGCAATTTTTAAATTTTTTTTAAACTTAAAGTTGACTTCTAAATAATAAAATATTCATTCCAACCCTAATCTTTGCCTCCAAACACATCAAATAGGTAAAAACACTCTCATTTAACAATTTGTGAATGAGAAAAACAAGTTTTTTTGCCTCCATTGCTGAACTTTCTCTTTTGCTTGCACAAGCTTGAATAGACTTGAAGGCTGATTGTTGGTTGTTCAAAGTTGATTGTTGTGCTATTCCTAAGCACTTGCAAGTGTCCATTCGTTGCCAAGAAGATCGTTCACAAATTAAAAATTAATAACTCTTAACAGGTTAATTTGGTCTTCCTAAGCACTTGCAAGTGTCCATTCGTTGGCAAGTTAAATTTTGCAACTCTTAAGTATTTAATTTGGTTTTAACAGGTTGCTAGTTCATCTTCTTCTGAGAGGAATTGGAGCACATACTCCTTCATCCACTCAATAAAATGCAATGGGCTACGTTCAAAAAAGGCAGAGGACTTGGTGTATGTGCATTCAAACTTGCGCCTCCTTACACACAAGCAAAGTTCCTACAAAGGAGACACAAGGAGGTGGGATATTGAGCCAGAGCAGCTTGACTTGGATGCTTCCACAAGTCACTTATTAAAATTTACAAAGCAATCGAATGAATCAACTTCATTATGCAATGAGATTATATACATACAATGACGGTGAACAAAGTGCTTGAAATAGCACTCACGCAGTTCACAATGTATAACAAAAATCACACGTATTAAAACAGTCCAAATACATACAATAACAAATATTAAAACTACCTATCTACGTGGATAATGATGGAATACCCAATATTCCCCCCTTATTACATCATTTCCTTAAAGTACTAGTGAGATAATCTTGAAATGTTTCAAACTTCACACGTGCAAGAGGCTTAGTGAAGATATCAACACGTTGATCCTGTGTTGAGCAGTGTTGAAGCTGAATGTTGTTCTGTTGAACATGTTCTCGTATAAAGTGACGATCAACTTCAATATGCTTAGTCCGCTCATGAAATATTGGATTACAAACAAGCTTGAGAACACTCTGATTGTCACAATAGAGGATTGTAGGTTGGTTCAGTGGTACCCCCAATCCTTCTAATATGCGACGCAACCAAACTGCTTCACACACTACTGCACTTGTTGCACGATATTTTTCCTTTGTTGAGGAACGAGCAATTGTGGCTTGCTTCTTGCTTCCCTAAGAAATAGGTCCTGAACCAAGGAAGAAAACAAATCCAGAAGTGGATTTTCTATCATCAACTGAACCTGCATAATCTGCATCTGTATACCCTGTCAAGAAGAATTGATCATACTTTTTATATTCCAAACCACGATTCATTGTACCATGTATATACCTTAAGACCCTTTTTGCTGCTTTCCAATGACACATCTTTGTTTCTTGCATGAATCTTGAGAGATAATTAACAAAAAAAGTGATATTTGGTCTAGTGTAAGTCAAGTAAATCAAACCTCCAATCATTTGTTGATAGAGAGTTGCATTCACCTGAGGAGTAGAATCAAAATCAAATAACTGCAAACCTGATTCCATAGGTGTAGACATGGGTTTGGAATCCATCATTCTGAATTTCTCAACCAGTGTCTTTGCATATTTCCTTTGAGATACAAAGATATGATGATTTGTTTGCCATACCTCTAAGCCGAGACAATAGTGCAGTAGCCTGAGATCTGTCATATCAAATGTCTTCTTCAGATCATTCTTGGATGTTTCAACCATTGCTTCTGAGCTACCTGTGATAACCAAGTCATCAACATATACAATAATTATCACAATATCCCCCCCTTGATCCTTGAGGTAGAGATTTGGATCATATGAATGCCTAATGAAACCATGTTGTAGCAAGTGTTCATCAATTTTAATATACCAAGCTCTAGGAGCTTGTTTGAGACCATACAGGGACTTAATGAGTTTGCATACTTTTCTTCTTTACTAGGTGCAATATATCCCTTTGGTTGGGTCATATAGACCTCTTCTTTAAGGTCTCCATTAAGAAAAGCACTTTTAACATCCATTTGGTATAGTTTCCATCCAAATTGGGAAGTTATAGCAAAAATCATTCTAATGGTTTTTATCTTTGCAGTGGGAGCAAACGTTTCCTCATAGTCTATCCCTTCTTTTTGAGCATAACCCTTGGCTACAAGTCTAGTCTTATGTTTATCTATACTACCATCTGCTTTATACTTAGTTTTAAAAATCCATTTACAACCAATTGCTTTCTTACTAGGTGGTAGATCAACAAGCTCCCAAGTGTTATTTTTCATTAGAGATTGATACTCTGCATCCATAGCCTCTTTCTAAGGCTTTGACTCTAGTGCTTCCTGAACATTAGATGGCTCAAAATTTTCAACAACTGTAGTCATTAGAGCTAAGTTTACCTCATTGTGAGCTATTTTGCAAGTCCTTAGACCTGAAATAGAATTGTCTGGGACTCCATCTAGCTTTGCATCTCGAATGGTACTAGTATACCACTTTGGTAATGGTTTTGTGACATTGGTGGGTGTTGACTGATTATCAATGTTCCCATCATTTTTACCATCCATGTTGAACATAGGAGCACTATCTGTAGCGGGTGATGAAGTGGAAGGAGAACTTGACTCACTCTTCTCATAAAAAATTACATCCCTACTAATGTAAATCTTCTTTGTATTTGGATCCATAAGGCAATATGCCTTGGATTCATTACTATATCCTAGAAGAATACATTTCATTGATTTTTCATCTAGCTTCTTCCTTTTTTGTTTAGGAATGTGCATATAGGCAGTGCATCCAAACACACGAAGATGAGAGATAGAAGGCTTTACCCCTATCCACGCTTCTTTTGGAGTGATTCCATCAAGAGCTTTGGTTGGTGCACGATTCAAAAGATAAATTGTTGTGTGAACAACTTCAACCCAATATGCATGCTCTAGTTGAGAATCTTTCAACATACGTTGGACCATCTCCATGATGATGCGATTTCTTCGTTCTGCAACACCATTTTGCTGAGGTGTGTATGCTGCAGTTAGTTGACGCTGAATTCCATTTTCTTTTAGATATGTCTAGAATGTTGTGTTGGTGTATTCTCCCCCTCGATCTGAGCGGAGGACATGAATACAGTGATTCATATGTTTCTCCACTTGAGTGCAAAACTCTTTGAAATATGATATAGCTTCATCTTTATGCCGCAAGCAATATACCCACATTTTCCTTGTATGATCATCAACAAATAGCTGAAAATACTTGTAGCCATTGTGACTAGGTGGCATAGGTCTGCACAGTAATGGAAACTCCTCGTGGAAATTGAAGAAGAAAGCCGATCTAAATAGACTGAGAAAGGCTGACCATGACCAAAACACATGATAATGTCGCTGAGCTCATGTAAGGAAAAACTCAACAATAGGCACAAAATCCTATGCGCTCTGATACTGTTAAATTATATAATCAGATTTAAATGCACAAAAATTAATTCAAAATCAAACACAAGACACAACAAATACCCTGGGAAAACCCTCCTCTTGAGGGAGAAAAACCCAGCCAATAATATCTCTTATATTATTGAATCACAATAAGAATGTCTCCTTTACAATAGGCCGGTAAGAAGGCCAACAAGAAGCATCACAATCTGATGCAAATACTGAAATTGATAGATACAATCTGCTAATAAAGATCGATCTTCTACACAAATATCGATCTGTTCTAGAGACAAATTCGCACTTGAAGAACTTGAACTTGATATGAATATGGAATGAACTGAATGCTTGACAAAGAGAATGCCAACGAATATATATACAATATCAAGAGAAGGATGTGACTCTTCACCATCAGGTCGGTCAGCATAGAGAGATATCCTTTCATAGAGACGCATCCAAAAAATGATAAGTCAGCCTCCCCATAATTCGTGTCCCCTCAATAATCGATCCAAAATTAAATATAATTAATATTTGTCAAAGGACGTGATTCTACAAAGGATACGATCACAACAATTAAATAGACAAAGGCCATTATTTAATTGTTCTTTGTGTGCACAATCTGGGCTGGAGTATGAGACTAACGCTGCCATAAAACATCAACAGATACCATATTAAAATTTACAGAGCAATCTAATGAATCAACTTCATTATGCAATGAGATTATATACATACAATGACGGTGAACAAAGTGCTTGAAATAGCGCTCATGCAATTCACAACGTATAACAGAAATCACACGTATTAAAACAATCCAAATACATACAATAACAAATATTAAAACTACCTATCTACGTGGATAATGATGGAATACCCACCACCACTTAGCTGCACTTGATATTGATGATGACTATCAGCCTGAAGCAGCTACTGAGCATGAGAGTGGTAGTGTCAGTGCTTGTGCGAGTGCCACTGATGCTATTTGTGGTTCCACACAAAATGTAGCATCTAATGATGCTGATGATGCTACTTTTTTTGATGACCCATATGATTCAGATTGATCAATGATCAATAATTATTAATGGCTGATTGTAAACACTTGACATTTTTATGTTTGAAGTTCGAACTTTAATTTATAATTCTATATCATGACATTTGAGTATAAAGTGGTGGTGTATTTTTGCTATGTTATTTGACTATTAATATGGTGGTGTATTTTGAACTTAATTACTGTTGCAAATATGTATATATTTTTTATTTTTATATGTTTTTGTATTAACGTACCCAACCCCCAAATTTTTTTTGACCGAATCCCGTACTGGATTCTCGTACCTGCACTCGAATCCAAAAATGAATCGGTAACTTAGATATATATGTGTATGTGTGTGTGTGTGTGCGCGTGCGCACGCGTGCCTAAATATAAATATATATAGATTTATATATCATATATATAGTTATTACATATGTTAAACCTATATCTCTATATAGAGCATTTGATGTATCTATATGTGTGTCTAAATATAGATACTAAGATATATATAGATGTATATATATATTTATTACATATGTTATACCATATCTATACATCTATATAGAGATATAGGTTTAACATACACACACACACATATATATGTACACATGTACATATACAAATTGACAAAATTCAAATGCTTTCAATGTCAATGTGCATACATATTATATATGAATTATAACAAAATGCCCAAAGGCTCCAAGTTTCAACTATAAAATGACAAAAACATAGAAAATATATGGCTGTCCCTAATTAGTAGATGCAACTGGTAGGCCTATATCAAAATTGAAGCCCGAGTTTGAGCCACTGCCACTGTAAGGGGTTGCCTCAAGCAATTGAACTCCAACCAAATCCCTCTTGTATCTCCTCATCGATCTGACGATACTCAAGAGTTTTTCAATCTTGTAGTTGCAAAGCACTGTGTATAGCCACCAACTTCTCTATTTGTCTAGAGGTAAGGTCGTTCCTCTTGACTGATTGGATGAAGCTATATGTGAACCAATTCTTCTTTGCACATAGGAATTGGCAACCTATGAAAGGAGACAAATAGTGAGTAATCAACTTTGGTGCATCCTTGCCATGCCACATCCACCATCTAATAGGGTCGTTTAGAGCTAATGTAACTCTATCTGACCTCACCTTTGGTTTGCTGAAGGTTGGGCCACGAAGATTGACAAATGCAAGCCACTATGTGCGAAGTAAGCATATTCCTCTTCAGTTACATTTTCCTAAGGGCCTTCATGAAGCCTTCTTTCACCTCATCATCATGAGATGGAGGCACTCTCCCAAGTCTTGCTGCATACCATTTGGGATTGAGAGCATAGGCTGCCATGTGAAGTGGGGTGTTCATAGTGTTCCACCTTTGCGTCACAATGGGCCTAAGATGCTCCTCATAAAATCCTAAAGTAGGGTCCCTGCTATGAATTGCGTGCTTGATCTGCCCAAGCATGCTATCAAAGGTCTCACAAATCTCTCCAAGGCTAGGAGAGTTAGTATCATTACGTTTCCAAGGCGTCCCCAAGTTCCCAAAACGTTTCGGGTATGGGGACAAGGGTATGAGGGTAGGGGACACGTCCTCGAGGAACACTATGTATTTTAGAAAAAAATGTTTGTCCCTAAAATAGTAGGTTGTGCTATCATGAAGCATGGCCTACTATTTTAGGGAGGCCCTATGTCTTTTACCTTCATTAGGGTAAAATGTAATAAAATTCTACTTATAAAAGAAATCTATTTAAAGTAAAAGAATATTTAAAATACCTTAACATTAACCATAAAACAAAAAATTCTCAGTTTGTTTTTTCTCAGTACTTTTCTAGATTAATTGAAAATATGAGCCAAAAGAAGATTTAAAAAAAAATCAAAATCACTTTTTCAAAAACTTAGGGAACACCACAACAATTTTGGCAAGTTGTGATTAATTGAGGATTGAATTTAATTTTAAGTTTTTGAGCTAAATGCTATGTTCCAACAAGTTTCCGGTTAGCGGGGGGCATGGGATGCATTTCAAGGACAAGATTTTTTTTAGGGGATTTTTGGGGATGGTAAGGGGGACAGCAAAGGGGACGGCTATATATAGATAGATAGATAGATAGATAGATAGATAAATTTTAAAAGTATAGGGAAATTTCAAATTTCAGATATTCATATGAGTAATGATAATCATAACAATGAAAATTGATAAAGTTGCAAATGTAATCACTAATCATACTGACATATACATTATAGAGTCGAACAAATTAATACTATAGATACTTAATTGCAATGTGCATATGATATAAAATTTTAAAAATAAAATGCCCAAAGGCTACAAGTTTGCACTACAAATGTCAAAATGACAAAGTCACAAATGTCCAAAACATAGTAATAGAAAGTATGATGGTTGCCTCTACTCGGCATCTGTCAACATTGTATCAAAATCAAACCTAGAGTCTGAGTCACTGCCACTATGAGTATGAGAGGCTGGCTTATCTAATGGAACTCCAACCAATCCCTCCTATGTCTCCTCATCAATTTTGGTGACATCCTTTGGATCAACATCCCACCATAAGTATAGAAATAACACTAAAAAGTTTTGGGGCAAAAATTTGTCACAGTAGCAACCTTCTGCAAGATTTCAACATGGCAAGAGCACTGGGCGGGAAGAGCTGTTTGAAGAGGCTTTTGAAATTTCTTGAAGGCGATGATGGAGAGAGCGATGGCGAGGATGAGGATGGGGATGGTGGTTCCCTTTCTATTTGGTTGAAGATTGCTGTGCAGGGTGTTTGGTTGAAGATTGCTGCGCCTGGTGGTGTTGTTTTGGCTGTGGACGACTCTCCTATGATTGGTGTTTCTCTGCAACTTCCTCTTTTGTGTGATGTTGTCCCTGATGCTGTTGGCTCTCCCCCTTTGGTGTGGCTGGTGCAGTGGTGGCTAGACTTTGCGTTTTGGGGAGTGCCTTGTTTGGTGGTGTTTGTGGCTTGTTGACCTGCTGGGTCTTTATTTTTGCAGTGCCCTGTTTCCTTTGTTGCCGATGAGGACAGTGTTCCTCCTCCTGTCGTGGTGGTCGTTGCTTTGCTGCAGTGGTATTTTCCCCTTCTCTACTTTTGGCCTATGGCCTTTTGTGTTGGGAATAAGGTGTTAGATGTGGAGACGGTGGATGATATTCTGATCCTCGTTTTTTGGCAGTCTGGGGGAGTTGCTTGTCTCCTCTTGTGTTATGTGCTTCTCCCTCCTTGCTGGCAGTCTGATGAGGTGTTTGTGGTGTAGGAGGTGCTACTTGGGCTTTGTCTCTTTCGTTGGAGGCTGGGTTGTGGCACTGTCCATGCCTTCCTTTCGCTGGAGTTTCACACCTGTTGCTAGTGTGCCATGGTTCTAGGCCTGCTTGGTTCCACTTTGGCGCTCACTTGTGTTGTTGGCTTGGCTGTTGGGTCTGGGTCCTTTCGTGCAATGTTTGTGTTGATGATAACAGCATCGGGCTTCTACTTCCAGCCCCGATTGATCATTGAAGAATAAATTAAATGCATAGCCTATCAGCTATTTAATTTATTAAGACGCCTATTGGTGAAGAGGCGCTTCACCTTGAATTATAATATTTAATTATTGTTAATTAATGAAGGCCGACTTCTTGAGGAGACACGATTTTTCATTAAGGCTGACCTTGATCATTCGCCACCTTTGAGACATATTGTTTCATATTGAAGGCCGACATGTTGACTTGAAGGGACGCGATCTCTCCCACTCTCTTGTATATATTCGAGATGATCATTGTTCACTTGCCATCATTCATACACATTCATTATTCATTGTTTGATATCTAGAGAAGTGCAAATTCCATTCAAGTGCAGATCGAAGTGCAGATTGAAGTCTCAAGAAGGCCGAATCTATTGTCTTTTGAAGGGCGTTATTATCATCATATATTGCATCAAGTTTTGATGCTGTTGAGTGGCCTTGTAATCGGCCTCATTGTAAAGATTATTGTTGTTTCATATTCAATATATAAGTGATATATTGTTGTTGGGTTTTTCTCCCTCAAGTGGAGGGTTTTCCCAGGGTATATGCTGTGTCTATTTGATTAAAATTTGAATTAAATTCTGCTTTTCATATCTGATCATAAAACTAACATGGTATCAGAGTGGGTTTAAGAAAGATCGTGATCAGATTTATATAAGCAGCACTATCATCCACTCTTGTTCTCATCTTCTTGCATCTATCTTATCTTCGAAAATGGTGAACAGGCTCAAGATTGAAGATAGGCTTGAAGGTGCTTCCAATTTCACATCTTGGAAGTTTAGAGTAATGCATGCATTGGAAGAAAATGAGATTGCTGAGTTTGTGGAGAGCGAAATTCCAGAACCTTTCGATGAGAATGAGAAGTCTCAATGGAAGAAGAATTGCACTAAGGCGAAGAAGATTTTAGTAGACTCCGTTAAGGACCACCTTGTGTCGGTCATCTCCAAGTTGAAGACAGCAAGGGAAATGTTCAAGACCTTGGAGGAAATGTATAAGATCAACAATACAAGCAGAGCTCTTGCATTGAGGCAACAACTTCATCATGTCAAGATGGCAAAAGGAGATTTTGTTATCTCCTTCTTCATGAAGATCACCGAGTTGAGAGATCAGCTCTCTACCATTGGGCATATGGTTGATGATAAGGATTTGGCTATGTTGGCGCTTAATGGTCTTCCTCAATCTTGGGAGCCATTTATCCAAGGTATCAGTGGGAGATCAAAACTACCTAAGTTTGATCGCTTGAGGGTAGATTGCATCCAAGAAGAATCAAGATTGGTTGCAAGAGGCAATGAGCAAAGTTCTACAAATGAAGACATTCATGTACTTGCCGCTCAATCTTCGAAGAGGAAAGGAAGAGAAGGGAAGAAAAGCAACTTCAAGAGGAATAGAGATAAAAGATCAGATGGTGCCCCTACATCTAAGAAGAAGAAGGACCTCTCCCGCATACAATGCTTCAGATGTGACAAGTTTGGTCACTATGCAAAAGATTGTCCAACCAGACCTAAGCAACATGCTTCAGTTGCGGATGTGGGCGAGATCTCTCCTCAGAAGGAGTCAAGTGAATTTCTTTTCTATTCTGCCTTATCAAGCAATGTTCCAACGGATAGCAACACGTGGTTGATTGATAGTGGCGCCTCTCGTCACATTACTTGATTTAGAGAACATCTTTCAAATTTGGTGGAGAGAGATACAAGTGTTCAAATTATAATTGGAGATGTTGCATGCTATTCGGTGAAAGGTATTGGAACCTCCTCTCTTCACTTAGATTCCAACATCTCTCTTCAGTTGAGTAATGTACTATTTGTACCTGGCATCAAGCGGAACCTTGTCTCTATTTCAGCTTTGGAGGATAAGGGATATCAAGTTGCATTCTCGGAAGGTAAAGTTCTTGGATGGCCGAAGAACTCAAGCATCAAGACTGCCCGAGTAATTGGAGTTCGGCATGAGAGTCTCTACAGACTTTCCACTCGTCCATTACAAGCTTTGTTGCATGATTCATCAAGTTCGTGTGAGCTTTGGCATAGAAGACTTGCTCACCTTCACTTTAGAGCACTACCAACCATGGAGAAGATGGTCACTGACATTCCTAAACTCAACCAAGAGCATGAAGGTACTTGCTGAGGATGCGCTTTGGGTAAGAATACTAAAGGACCCTTTCATAGTAGTGAAAGTAGATCTAAATGCATTCTAGATCTTGTTCATTCTGATTTGTGTGGTCCAATGTCTGTTGCTTCTTTGAGTGGTTTTTTGTATTATGTAATTTTCATTGATGACTACTTGAGAAAGACTTGGATTTATTTCTTAAAGACTAAAGAATGAGGAAGTACTTGAGAGATTCAAGGAATTTAAAGCTCAAGTAGAGAACTTGTCCGAGAAGAGGATCAAAGTTCTGAGATCTGACAATGGAGGAGAATACATCTCTAGAAGCTTTCGTAATTTTTGTGTTGAGGTAGGGATTAAGAGGGAGTTTTGTGTCCCTTACAATCCACAACAAAACGGTGTTGCAGAAAGGAAGAATAGATCTATTGTAGAAGCAACTAAAGCCATGATTCCTGATCAAGATCTGCAAACCTTCCTTTGGGCCAAGGCATCTAGGACAATTGTGTATGTTCAGAATCAGAGCCCTCATCGTATCTTGGAGAACATGACCCTTGAAGAAGCTTTCATAGGCGTGAAGCCTAAAGTCAGCCATTTGAGAATATTTGGTTGTCCTGTGTATGTTCATGTGTCTAAAGATAAAAGGACAAAATTGGAACCGTCTGGCAAGAAGGGAATATTTGTGGGCTACAGTGAGTCCTCAAAAGCCTATAGAGTTTACATTCTAGGTCAAAAACTGATAGAGATCAGCAGGGATGTTACATTTGAAGAGGATGTTGCATTCAAGAGATCTAAGGGCACTCACATGGAGATAGACAATGAAGATCAAGAGCCTCCTCAGGACATGGAAGTTGACCATACTCCTGAGATTCAGAGGGAGGTTATTGAACCTAAAGAAGATGATGATCCAGTTGAGCCTTTTGAACCAATTGATGGGCCAAGAGACATTGTGATTGGTCGAAAGAGACCTCTTTGGGCTAGGCAAACAATGCAGGAGGTAGAAAAGTTTGCAGCCCCTAGAGGAACATTCAGAGAAAGTAAAAGACCACAGAAGTTTTCAAGCTATGTTGCATTGATGAGTCAAATGATTGAATTTGAACCTTCCAGTGTTGAGGAAGCTACAAGTCAGCAAGTATGGAGAGATGCTATGGCTGAAGAATATCAATCTATTCTCAAAAATGATGTTTGGGACATCGTACCTAGACCAGAAGGAAAATCTGTTGTATCTTCTACGTGGCTTTTCAAGATCAAGCATGCAGCTGATGGAAGCATTGAGAAGTACATGGCTAGATTTGTGGCTAGGGGGTTCTCTCAGAAAGAGGGAATAGACTATGAGGAAACATTTGCTCCAGTTGCTCGTTATACCTCCATCAGGACCATCATTGCTATTGCAGCAACTAAAGGATGGAAGTTACATCAAATGGACGTGAAGACTACATTTCTAAATGGTGTAATTGAAGAAGAGGTATACATTGAGCAACCTGATGGATTTTTGGTTCATGGGAAAGAGTATCATGTTTATAGATTGAAGAAGGCTTTGTATGGCCTTAAGCAGGCTCCTCGCGCTTGGTATGAGAGAATTGATAGATACCTGCTGAGCTTGGGTTTCTCCAAGAATGATGCTGATTCAAACCTGCACTTCAAGGTAATTAATGGTGAGGCTTTGATCTTGGTTCTATATGTTGATGATCTATTTCTTACTGGAGAAGAACACCTCATTATCAAATGCAAGGAGTTGGCTTTTGAATTTGAAATGAAGGATCTTAAGTACATGCATTACTTCCTTGGTTTAGAAGTATGGCAAAGGCCTAATGAGATCATTCTGAGTCAAGGGAAGTATACAATAGACATCTTGAAGAGATTTGGTATGATGGATTGCAAATCCATGTCTACACCTATGAAAACCAATTTTTAGAAGCTTAAGGAGGCTGCAGCTAGTTCAGATCTGGTGGATCCTACTATGTACAGGTAGTTGATTGGATCATTGATGTATCTAGTCAATACTAGACCAGATATTTGCTATGCAGTGAGTGCACTTAGTCAGTTCATGTGTGGACCAAGGCAAATACATCTAGTTGCAGTGAAGCATATCCTGAGATATTTGTGTGGCACAGTTGGGTATGGCTTGAGATATTCTTCTGATTTGGACTTGAAGCTGCATGGATATTTTGATTCTGATTGGGTAGGGTGTGTTGCTGATCGGAAGAGCACCTTTGGATGTTGCTTCAGTTTGGGGTCTGCGATGATCTCCTGGTGTAGCAGGAAGCAGTCTTCAGTGGCAGTAAGCATTGTAGAGGCCGAGTATATTGCAGCTTGTGTGGCAGCTCAAGAATTAGTGTGGCTTCGAAAGCTCCTTGCAGGATTGTTTGGACAATCGTTGGAGCCAACTGTCATTCATTGTGATAATCAAAGCTGTGTGAAGCTTTTTGTCAATCCAGTGTTTCATGACAAAACTAAACATGTTGAGATCAAATACCACTATATCAGAGATATGGTATTGAGGAAAGCTATCCAGTTGAAGTACATTAGCACTGATGAGTAGACGACCAACATTCTCACCAAGCCTCTCTCCAGAGTAAAGTTTGTGTACTTTTGAGACAAGCTTGGAATTGTGGAGAATGAAGCCCTAGTTGAGAGGGAGACTTAGCTTCAGTGATCTTTTGTGATTTGCTTTAATGCATCTTTCTCTGTGAGAGAAATTTGAGGTGCAAGCCCTTGTTAATGCATCTTTCTCTGTGAGAGAAATTTGAGGTGAAAGCCCTTGTTTCCACCCTCTGGGAGTAGCCATGGTGGATGTCATGTTGAGTGACTCCATGACAACATCACGTGAGAGAGTCCATGATGGTTTTCTTATACTTGTGTTTTTTCACCCTCTGGGAGTAGCCATGGTGAACATCATGATGAGATGATGACATCACGTTGAGTGATTCCGTGATGGGCACTTGTGCACATATGCTTTACCATACATGGGAGTAGCCATGATGGTTGATATCACATTGAGTGAATCCGTGATGAGCTCCTTTCACATATGGGTGTAGCCATTGTGGATGACATTGGATAACTAGAAGTATTCCTCCCTAGTTGAGAGGGAGTGTTGATGATAGCAGCGTTGGGCTTCTACTTCCAGCCCCGATTGATCATTGAAGAATAAATTAAATGCATAGCCTATCGGCTATTTAATTTATTAAGACGCCTATTGGTGAAGAGGCGCTTCACCTTGAATTATAATATTTAATTATTGTTAATTAATGAAGGCTGACTTCTGGAGGAGACATGATTTTTCATCAAGGCCGACCTTGATCATTCACCACCTTTGAGACATATTGTTTCATATTGAAGGCCGACATGTTGACTTGAAGGGACGCGATCTCTCCCACTCTCTTGTATATATTCGAGACGATCATTGTTCACTTGCCATCATTCATACACATTCATTATTCATTGTTCAATATCTAGAGAAGTGTGAATTCCATTCAATTGTAGATCGAAGTGCAGATTGAAGTCTCAAGAAGGCCAAATCTATTGTCTTTTGAAGGGCTTTATTATCATCATATATTGCATCAAGTTTTGGTGCTGTTGAGTGGCCTTGTAATCTGCCTCATTGTAAAGACTATTGTTGTTTCATATTCAATATATAAGTGATATATTGTTGTTGGGATTTTCTCCCTCAAGTGGAGGGTTTTCCCAGGGTATATGCTGTGTCTATTTGATTAAAATTTGAATTAAATTCTGCTTTTCATATCTGATCATAAAATTAACAGTTTGTGTTGCTGTGGGTTGTTGTTGTGCTCGACAGAGGTGAAGGTGGTGTTCTCGTCCTCTTGTATCCTCTTTTGTGTGGGTCCCTTGCTGGTGGTAGGGGTTAGTTCATTGGCCCTTTGCTTGTCGTGGGGTGTGGTAGGGGTTGGGTGCTTCTGTTAGTGTGCTTTGCTCGGTGTGTGGGAGCTTTTGGGGTCCCGTTGCTGACCTTGGTTCTTCCCCTTTCGTGGGGTCTGGTGGGGACTTGTGGTCTCTTGAGGTTGTGCTCGGATTAAAGCTTGTTGGTTTCACTTTGGTGTTTGCCTTGGGCCTTGTCTAGTTGGCTTAGACGGGTGGTTTCTTTAAGCTGTTGGATGGGTTTCCTTTTCCTCTTTGTTTCATATTTCTGTTGCCTGTGTTGCCAACGGATGTGAAGCCCTTCCTTTCTATTGTCACTGGTCTCTGCCATGTTCTACAATTGGCTTCTTTTGAGGTGGAGTCTACTTCTATTGAGGGGGAGTCCTGTCCTTTTGAGGTGGAGTTGGTTGCTGTTGAGATGGTGGAGAGTTCTTTCCCCTCTTACAAGTTCCTATTGAGGTGGAGCCTATTTGTGTAGGTGAGTGGTGGCTCTAGTTTGGATGGTTTTCATGTTTTTTTGCTCCTATAGAGGGGAGCCCTCTCCTCTTAAGGTGGAGTTTGGGTTGGTTTTCCAGGTAGGTTGGTGCTGCAAGTTGGCGGATGCTTCTCGTGTTTCAACTTTGTTCTTTATCTCTGTTTTGCCTTCTTTTTGTGGCTGGGAGACTGGTGAGGGGTTGGTCTGCTTTGGTTCGACTGCTGCAGTGCTTGGGTTGGTGCATTTTGAAGATTGTTTCTTTGCAGCTATGGGTGATTCTTGCCCCTCCTTTGGTGGGAATTTCGTAGGCTCAGTTTTGAGCGGCAATTTTGCTATAGTCCAGCTGTTGCATGTGGTTTGTGGCTTGGTTGTTTTCTGGCAAGACCTTAGGGCTTGTTGTGATGTGGGTTGCTTAGGACTGTTGCTTGCCCTAAGTATTTAGTTGCTCCTGGTTTTGGTGCTAGGATTAGGTTGTTAGTCTGTCCTTGTCTTGGGAATACTGTTGGTTTTGAGTGTCCTACCATGTCTGGTTATCTGGTGACCAGGTGTTGTTGGTGTTTCTACTGTGTGCTGCAGTGTTTTCGTTGGTGCTGGTTTTTTGTTGTGTTGGCAAAGTTTGAGACTTTGCTGTTTGGAAGTGTCCTTCTCTTAGCTCTGTAAAAGGTTCTTGGTCCTTTCAAAACCATGCTTACCTTATCAAAAACATCCCACCGTAACGTTGGAGTCTATCGATACTCTGGAGTTTGACGATCTTGGAGTTGCAAAGCATTATGCATGCCACTAATTTCTCTACTTGTCTAGAAGTCAGCCTATTCCTTTTGATGGAGTGAATAAAGCTGTATGTGGACCAATTCCTCTTTGCAGCAGAGGAACTAGCAACCTATGAAAGGAGGCAAAAAATAAGTTAATAATTTACTAATTAGGGCATTCAATTATGATTATATAATTGTTCAACACTAGTCAAATTAATAAATTATGTTAATGTATTACCTGTGAAAGGAGGCGAATAGCAGGCATCCTCAATTGTGGTGCATCCTTCCCATGCCATGACCACCATCCAATAGGATCCCTTTGAGCTAGTGTAGTTCTATCTACCTTGGCCTTTGGTTTGCCAAATGTTGGATCACGAAGATTATAAAAGTCAGTCCATTGTGTACAAAGTAGGCTCACCTCCTCAACTGAATACATTTTTGCAAGGGCCTTCATAAACCCATCTTTGACCTCATCGTCATCACAAGGAGGCAATCTACCAGGCCTTGGTACATACCATTTGGGATCAAGAGCAAAGGCTGCCATATGAAGCGGGGTATTCATAGTGTTTCACCACTGCATCACAACGGGCTTAATTTCTTGTTCATATAATCTTGAATTAGGATCCCTATTAGAAATTGCTTTCTTCATTTTTCCAAGCATGGAGTCAAATGTTTCATAAATCTCTCAAAGACTTGGAGAGTCTGTATCAACATATCTAATGACATCCACAACTGGTGAAATGATGGAGCAAATATATCTACAAACAAAAATTTGAAAAAAGACAAGTTAGAAGAAGATTAATAATAAAATCATATTTTTAATTTTTTTTTTATAAAATCAGCAATCAATAACAATTTTTTTACCTCACATTAGACCACCAAATGTCATCAAGAATATTTTGTTTGATGCTTCTCCCTTCTGCAGTGCTTGGCATGGACCATCTATTCCACTCTGAATTAACCATCATCAATTGTAGAGCTTCCTGCACCTCAAGCACCCTCTCTAACAAAATAAAGTAGCTGGCATACCTTGTCTCTACAGGCTTGAGAAAATCCTTCTTTGAAAATGTCCTGAAGAGAGCAAGTGAGGTGTGATGGTTGCAAATAAACATCTGAATATCTCTAGCCTCTACAACCACCTGGTGCACCCAATCTATCTTCCCTATGTCTTTCAATGCGTTGTTCAACGCATGAACACAAGGGGTCCAAAAGATGTGCTTGTAAGCACTCTCAACCATCAAACTTGCTAATTTGCACACACGTGTTGAATTAGCGACCACTTGCACAACATTGGCTACCCATACCTCCTCTATGGCATCTCTCAAAATATGAAATTGGAATTCTGCATCCTTGCGCTTCCCAAAACAATCAACGACTCTAAGGAAATATGAACTAGCTGTACATGTGACTATGATGTTGATAAGTGGCCGATGTCTAATATCGGTTCGCCCATCCATGATAATAGAGCAACCCGTCCTAATCCAACACTGTCTCATGTCCTCCGTCACCACACTCACCTTAGAATATTCTTTGTCAAGGAGTGTAGTGCGTAGTTTATTTTCTCTGGGGGGGTGAATGAGGTACCAACAACAACCACATCTTTAAACATTTGTTTGAAGTAGGGAGAACCTGCTACATCGAATGGGATGGCATGGGCATAGAAAAATTTGGCAATGGAGGACTTTGCCACATCTCGTGCATGCACATTGAACATACTTGCAACTGTATTTTGATGCTCACTAGAAGTACTAGCCTTCCTCTTCCATTTTGTGGAAACATGAACACCACCACTATTACCATTACCTTCACTAGGACTACCAAACATAGAGGGCATAGGTGTAGCTGAATGTGTGGATTGAGTTTGCATTGGCTGCCCCATATGCTGTCCTTCGGCCTCCATGTGCAATCTATAACACTCTACCTTCTCAAAATCTTTTATGTTTGGACAAACCTTGACCCCATGGCTTGCATAACACAATAGATAAGAATAGACTCTTGTGTAACTCCCATAAAATTTATCTTTAAAAATGTAACATTGCCACAATCTACTACCCCCCGTGTTTTTCCCTTTGTCTTTGTCTAGGTGTGTTGCTAATTGAAGAAGAGGCTTTTTAGGATTAAAAGGGCCTTTTGCATATTTTTTTAAATCTTTGGAAGGGATTTCAAATGGATTTGTTTGAGGCTGTCCCATTTCAACCGATTGGGTTTCCGTTTCATTTACTTCTTCCTTCTCAACATGCCCACTACCTTCACTATTGCTGCTCATTTTGTTTTGTTTTGGTTTTTGCAAACTGAAATTAAAAAAAAAATCACAAAAAATCATACATTTCATCATTTAAACTTAGAAAAATTGGAAAAAAAAGAAAAGAAATGGAAGAATAACTTACCTCTTTCACTTGAGGTGGAGGGCCTAGCTCGATTGGCTAAAGCATCCTGTTGCAGGGAAGAGGTCACGAGGTCTAGTCTCCCCCCAAACCCGTGGTACCAGAGGGCATGTTGTGCCAGTGTCGCCGGCCACATGAAAAAAGTTTACCAGGCGCACTGCAGTTTATAGGGGGACGGATACCCGATCGATTCCTGCAGTGTAAAAAAAAAAAAAAAAACTTACCTCTTTCACTTCTCTTGCTAGTTGCTGCCTTAATGCTCTCCTTTTTGCCTACTGAATGCTGGTTTTTCTTCTCCAACAGCTCCTTCAAACCCTCCTCTTTCTCTCCTCACTTTGCTCTTAGCTGCAAATTTTTTTTTTTAGCATGTTAAAATGAAGTCAAATGCCTTTGAAATCAAGTTTTATGTTAGCATTTTAGCGTTGGGAGGGTGTGGGGTCCACCCAAAAACACAATGCAAAAACCTTTTTTTAATTTTGGACTTTTTTTTTAATGCAAAATGTGGCTGGAAAATGGGGACGGTTGGCTGTCCCCTTGTCGTCCCCAAGACGTCCCCTAAATTTCGAAAAGTCCCCAAAAAAAATACATTTTGGGGACGCCTGGGAAACATCCCCGAGGCATCCCCTGTCCCCAAAACGTCTTGGGTATGGGTACATGGGCCAAAACCCCAGGGGATGCATCCCCATGTACCATTGGTTAAATGCTATGTGTGTGTGTGTGTGTGTATATTCATGCATGCATGCATGCATACATACATACATGTAAATTTATGTACAAATATGTCGAGAGGGATGGGAGGATGACAGGATGGTAGGGATGTAACTAAACACCATATATAGTTTAGAGCTGTTGAAACTTGATTCTTAATGCAACTATACTTCACTATGATACAAAATAAGCCCTCAAACAATATGAGCCAAATAGACAAGTATTGAAATTAAATTTCAATGGCTAGGTTATCATACTAATCTCTAAGTGTTGGATATGTGTTGTATACTTTGCATGTCCTACATCCCTTATAGATTGTGCACCCACCACAATTGGGTTTTTTTTTTGGCCCCTTATAGTGGTTTTTTGGCCAATGGTTTTATACCAATTGTATCATAATATTGCTTTGCAATTTCTTGTATTGATGTGCCAATAAACACTTGCAAATGTATTGAGGTCAAGCTCAATATCTTATTGGATTGCAATGTTTCTCCAAGTTTCCAAGTGGGGGGACGAGGTTCTAGAGATGGAATTTTTTTTTCTCAATTTTGGGGTCAATTATGGGATGTGTAGTAAAAATATATATACACAAATATACATATAAAATATATAAAATAACCATAATTTGCACAAAATGTTTTAAGTTAAATGCAAAAGCGAGAATATTGTTGACAATTAATAATTCAATATCAATTGTCAAATTATAAATGTTAATGCTAAATCAAAATGGTTTATCATAGTACCATTACTTGGAATAAGAATTGACTTGACAAACCAAAAGTATAAGTGGAATTCAATTACTCTAGGATTTAATAAAAAACACTAAGAACTTTTTTTAATTGTTTAATAAGACCCAACCTCTATGGTGCATACCATTTTCCCTTCTTTTTCTTATTTGCAAAAGTAATAGGTTTCACTCCCAAAAACCTTATCCCACATTCTTTTTCTGTTTTCATCAATTATAAATACAAATTTGAGAACACAATACATTATACAACAATTGATCAATGATAAATGATAACTATAAGTTATAACAACTAAATGGTGCCAAATTACCAATTCAAATTGTTGAAGCATACATCGAAATGTAATGATTTAAATATCAATGATATTAGTAGCTGAAAATTGAAATCCATTAGAAATAAGCTGAAATTTCAAAGTACCAATTAGTCTATAAGTAACAAGCATCAAAATGACAAAATCCTATGCTCCCAAGTTTTCAGGATGGGGATGGCAGGGGAGGATGAGACATGTTTCCGGTATGGGGATACTTTTTGGTCATTTTTTAGGGGATGGTAGGGGACGACTATTAAAAATATAGTGAAATTTTTAAAAATATTAAAAATATCAAGTATTCATATCATAACATTGATAAAGCATTCATCATAGACATTATAAAAGCTTAATACATAACATTAGATTTGAATTGAGATTTCACATGAGAATTGACAAACAAATTAACAAAATTTAAATGCTTTCATTGTCAATGTGCATACATATTATATAAGAATTACAAGAAAGTGCCCAAAGGCTGCAAGTTTCAATTATAAAATGACAAAATCATAGAAAATATATAGCTGTCCCTAATTAGCAGATGCATCTGGTATGTCTATATCAAAATCAGAGCTTGAGTCTAAATCACTCTGAGTATAAGGGGTTGCCTTAGGCAATGGAACCCCAATCAATACCTCCTATGTCTCCTCTGAAATGGTCATTAATTGATCTATTTAACCAAGGACAGAAATACTCCATATATAATAAATTACAAGATGTTTCTAAAATTAAACAGTCGTGAGCTAAAGTGAACAAAAACAATAAATTGAAAGTTGCTAAAACTAACTAATGCAAAAGTTAATTGAAAGTAAACTAGCAACTAACTAACAACTAGATGACCACTAAATATTACAAATTTACAATAATACTTAAATACCCTCCCTTAAGGGTCATTCTACTAACTTAAACTAAGTCTACCCATAATTTGATGGTCTTTTTCCCTTATGTGGATGGTGTAATACTTTTAAGAAAGTTATCTTCTATGGTTTTTTAAAATCAAAGTTCAAAATACAAAAGTGGCTCCTAAAGAATCAATGTGGCCTTGAAGATTTATGAAAGAATTTCAAATGGGTACTTGTAAAAGTACCACTTTACTATATGATAACTAGAGTTATTTTACTCTTACTGAAAAATCTTATTTCCAAATAGAGAAAAGAACATTGAAAATCATGGGCACCTCACTCAAGCAAAAATATTCTATTTAAAAAAGTTCTCTCTAGTTATATTCCAGTGAACGTATTCTATCACTAAAGTTATCTCCAATTATATTCAAGAGAAAGTATTCCATCATAAAAGTTCTACTCAAGTGAAAGTATTTTATCATTCAAAGTTCTCTCTAGTTCTATTTACGAAAAAGTATTTTATCATAAAAATTATCTCCAGTATGCTTAGTATGCTCTGCAACATGGACACTTTGTTGAGACCCTTCCGGGTTGGATTTTTGATCAACCAACCGCTTCTTGCAATGTTTCTTCATATGGCCAATCTTACCATAGTAATGGCACATGAAAGACTTGTTGGAGCTATCCTCCGATTTGCCTTGTCCTTTCTGCTGAGTGGACTTGCCTTTGCCATTGTCTTTGGCAATAAATGCTTGTTCAACACTAGGTGTGTTGCTGCTGCTCCCAACCTGCTTCTTCCTCATCAATCTATATAGCATCTTTGGGATCAATATCCCAACGAAAGGTTGGAGTTTGACGATATTGAGGGGTCTATCAATCCTATAGCTGCAAGGCACTATGTATGGCCATCAACTTCGATCATCTAGAGGTAAGGTTGTTCCTTTTGATTGATTGGATAAAGCTATATGTGGATCAAGTCTTTTCTGTAGCTGAGGAATTGGAAAGATGTGAAAGAGGATGGATGGCAAGTATCCTCAACTCCGGTGCATCCTTTCCATGTCACGTCTACCATCCAATAGGGTTAGTTTGAGCTGATGTAGTTCTATTTGTCTTCGCCTCTAGTTTGCGGAAGGTTGGACAATGAAGATTGATAAATACAGGCCACTGTGTGCGAAGTAAAGCAGATTCCTCTTTAGTATACATTTTTCGAAGGGGCCTTCATGAGCCCTTTCTTTCACCTCTTCATCATGAGATGGATGCACTCTTCCAAGCTTAGCTACATACCATTTGGGATTTAGAGCATAGGCTGCCAAATGAAGCGAGGTGTTCATTGTGTTCTACTATCACGTCACAATGGGCCTAAGATGCTCCTCATAAAATCCCAAAGTAGGGTCCTTACTTTGAATTGCTTGCTTAATTTTCCCAAGCATGCTATCAAAGGTCTCATAAATCTCTCCAAAGCTAGGAGAGTCAATATCAACACATCTTATTACTATCACAATAGGCTCAATGAAGGAGCAAACCTATTTGCAAGTGCAAACAAGTTACAAAAATAGAAATCTAAAAAGAAAATGAAAATATTTTACAAGTTAGAAACATTAATAAATTAAAATTTTAAAAATTAAATAATAAAACCAGCAATTTTCTTACTTCATTGTGGACCACCAATTATCATCAAGGATTTTTGGTTTCACACCTTCCTTTAGGTGTGCTTGCCTCTAACCATAGACCCCACTCTGAATTAACTACCATTAATTGTAAAGCCTCATGGACCTCAAGCATCCTCTAACAAAATAAAGTAGTTGGCATAACTAGTATCCAAGGCTTGAGAAATTCCTTACTTGAAATGGTATTGAACAAAGCAAGTGAAGTGTGATGATTGCAAAGGTGTGCTTGCCTCTAACCATATACCTGTTGTGACCTTTTTCACACATCGCCTCATTGCAAATAGGGACCCTCGCTGGTTTGCTCTTAGGGTTTAGCCTTGAGTGGCAATTTCATAGTCTCTGGTGTCTGGGAATTTCATGTTGAAGTCTGGAATCATCATCCGAGCCAAGTTGGGAATTTGGGCCTGAAACTGAACGTAAACGTCATAGAAGTGCTTAGAAGACCCGGTAGACGAGGATCGCCTGTGCTTTCGCTCAATTCTGACACTTACTATTTTTTAGGGATTCTGCTTTTTTGCTTTTTGCTTTTTTCGTTTTTGGCATTTCTGGACCAATCTGGAATTTACTATTTTTAGAAAGTTGCTTTTTGCTTTTTTCTATTTTTAGTAAGTTTCTATTTTTAGAAAGTGCTAGGTGTCACTGGCAGTGGAGTTGAAAGTTTCCACTTTTGGAACTAAAAAGCAAGCAAAAATCAAGCAGAGATCTTGAAAAATCACAAAAAATCAAGAGAAAAGCACATGCAAGGATGAAATGGGCGCATGCAAAGGGTAAAAATCAACTGGACAAAATCGTGCCTTTAAGAGAAAATCACTCAAAAATTAGGTAAAAAGCAAGAAAATCATGATAAAATTCGCCAAAGGCTGGATAAGTGCGCCCATGAAAAACCCAGTTGAATTTTCAAAAAGTCCAGTTGAAAAATCCAAAATTTTGAAAAGGAAATCCAATTGAAATTCGTCTATTTGAAAGATCAAGGCAAAATCCGCCTTCTACAAGGAATTCCAGTTGAGAAGTTCGAAATTCCAGTTGAACAAAGATGAAAATCGACTAAGGCAAGAGAAATTTCGAACTGGACTTCAAGAACTTCAAGTTAAAGTGAAATTCCAATTGGGAAGTAGAAAATTCTAGTTGAAAGTCGAATTCTTCAACAAGAATCAAAAAATTTCTAAGGCAAAATCGCTTTGGTAAGAGAAATTCCAGTTGAAAAGTAAAAAAGTCCACTTGAGGGTCGAATTTTACTAAAAGGCAAGAAATTTTAGATAACTTAAATTTCATTTAAAAGTTATCAATTAATGAGAAAGGGATGCCTTGTTTGAAAAGTCAAAGATCAGGATAAGATTGCTTTTTTCGTTTTAAAGCAAAAGCACCCAATGAAAGAAAGAAGTCGACCTAAACCAATTTGGAAAGGTAAAAAAGTCCACTTGAGGGTCGAATTTTACTAAAAGGCAAGAAATTTTAGATAACTTAAATTTCATTTAAAAGTTATCAATTAATGAGAAAGGGACATCTTGTTTGAAAAGTCAAAGATCAAGATAAGATTGCTTTTTTCGTTTTAAAGCAAAAGCACCCAATGAAAGAAAGAAGTCGACCTAAACCAATTTGGAAAGGTTTTATTATAAAAGATGATCTTGCGAGCTTATTTTCATTATTTGCAAAGTCGAATTTTTCCCAGGCAAACCCCCTCTCAAGAGAAAGACGTCTTTTTTCAGCTGCAAGCAGATTTTTTGATTCCAGAACATAAGAGTTCGATTTTCCTCTTCCATTTCCGGATTTCTTAAACAACTGCAAGGTTATTATTGGCGATTTTGGAAGGGAGAAGGATTTTTTTTTCCATTGTGGATTTGAGAAAACTTCAGTATAAGTCTTTAAAAATCCAAAAGATTATTTAAAATTCCATGAATGCTCTTTAAAAACAATAAAGGCGGATCAAATTTCATTGAGAATTTATTCTTCAACAGCTTTTTAATCAAGTTCTGGATTTTTTTTAATTAATTTTAAATTTCTCTAGCCAAGAAATCGCCTTTTTATAAATTTGTTAAAATATTCTAACTTCGAGCTTCGTACAGGCACAATGTCTTCTCTAAAGAACGTGGGAGGTGGAGTCAGAAAAGCTCAAGTAAAGGAAGTCCTCAAAGAATTTTATCCAGAATCCCAGTTATCCTCGAAGTGGAAGAAGGTAGCAGATACCAACTTTGAGCAGTTCAATGCGATTCAACACAAGAGAAGGATGTTTGGCACTCAGAACGAAATGCCCACACCTATTGCCACAAATATCGTTAAGTCTGGACTTCATCAAGCAGCAGGATTTCCACCTGCAGTTCAGTGCAGTGAGCTAATGGTCGAGTGTGCCAGAAAGTACAATCCGCAGACAAGATCCATTAAAACACCCAATGGGATCACCTTGGCGTATTTCACAGAGGATTCAGTCAGGGAAGTATTTGGTATTCCCCACCGTCGGAAAATGTTGAACAGGACTCAACAGGAATCACAGGCCATGTTCGATCAAGCCAAGGAATCCTGTATGGACATAGTCAATTCTAATTGGATCAAGGAACCCAAGAGACACCGCTCCAAGTTGCCAAAGAGATTAATTTGCACGGATTTTAAAATAGAATACAGTGATATGATTCATATGCTAAACAGGATTATGGGAACTTCTCAAGGAGCTTTCTTCGAAATATGGATGTTTTCATACGTGGAGGAGATCGTATTGGGAATGGAGGCAATAAACTGGGCGAAGTTAATAAGTGATAATATTGATTTCCAGTTGAGAAACCTAGAGAAGACCAAAACCTTCTATATGAGTTCTTATGTGGTTTATATCTTGGCACGGTTCACCAAGTATAGAGGACTGATTTGTAAAGGCGAAGTTGGACTTCGGAAAGATCAACTCAAAGCATATGATTGTTACCCGCAGCTCCAGCTACATTACAGGGACAATTTCAAGATAACTAATGACGCCTTCCTTATGTATATCACACGAGTGCTTCAAGGAACAGTTCAAAGGAGGCTATCTAAAGAAGCTATGGTGATGCTTGACAAGTTCGGGTCTTGGTTTATCCAGTTTCCGACCTTTACATATATAAGAGTTCATGGATTCTCGGATGCTCCGCATAGACTCCCTCGGTATCCAACAGACAAGATTGTTATGCTTGAAGTTGCGAGGCAACTGGCATGTGTAGACTCTATTCAGGCGAAAAAGAACAAACAAGGAGTGGATTTTCCAGTTGCAATTGGAAAAATGCTAGAAGTCTGCCCCTCATTACAATCAGCCAAGACAGCAAGGGTAGAGTTGCAATTTTATAAGTTCAACACTTATAATCCAAGGTCCGATTATGATCCATACCTGAGAGTTCACGGGAAGAAGTCCCTTCATGTTATGCAGATCGAAGATTATTGGTCTAACTTGGTGGACGAGTATGGAGTCAGGAAGAAGACTTGGTCCAGAATTCCAATTGAACTCGTAAAAAGGTGTGACTTGTTCCCTATACCTGACCAAGTAAAAGACAACGGGGACTACATACATCCTCAATTTGAACAAGAAAAAGATAAGCCTATCCTGTTGCCTAACTGGACACAACCTGAGTTGACCGATTTGAACATATTGATGAAGGATATTTTAGCATACTCAAGGGAATGGGTTGACAGTCAGATCAGCAGATTGAGAAAAGAAGGAATTTCTCTTACCTATGCCACATTGAGCAATAAGGAAAGTCAGGGTGAAGCAATTGGCGAAAGTCTTGATGAACTTTCATATCCTAGCAAGAGGAAGGTGGTGAGTGAAAACCTTCACACAGAGGAAAAAGAATCAGCTGGCGGAGAATTGGAGAGTAAGAAGCAGAAAGTGAATGAAATTCCATCATCTTCAAGTACTTTATCAGTTGGAGTAATTGAAAAGGTGTCCATTGTTGATATTGAGCCAAACCATGAGCAAGAAATCGAATTTCAAGAGTTAGAATAGTTGGATTCTCTCCAAGATCAAGCCCTCACTGAGAGTTTGGAAGGAGGTGATACGTTGATGATTGAAGGCGCAGGAGATACTGAGATCCTTGAGAACAATGAAGAGCTAGGAGATGAGGTAATTTCTGCTCTAAAAGGAATTAATGATGATGTTCAGTTAGAAGATGGGATGGAATTATCCACTATCCCAGCTTGGTTAACCGAAAGTTTGATGAAGAAGTCTAGACCACTGGATGAAGTTCAACCAGTTGAAAGCATGCAAGACTTCCTAGAGAGAATTGGCAAAGCTAAAACGCCAAAGAAGTCTAAGAAGTATTCTCAGATTACCAGGAATGATGCAGGATCCAGGATCTTACAGGTGCAGTCCCGAAAATTGATAAGCCAAAAGATCAGATTACTCCTATGGATTACGAGGTTACAATGTTGGACATTGGGCCAACCACGATAGATCAGGATTTCCATGAGTTAGCAGACACTTCCAAAGCCATCAAGGAAAAGTTCGACAAAACAGAGGAGAAGAAAGAAAGGCTAGAGTTGGAAAATCTAAAACTGATAGAGTTTATTCAGCAGCTAACAGCTCCTTTGCGCCAAGAAGGTGAAGCTTTCATTCCACCATCATCTCTTACTCCGGAATCTGTTGATGTTCTTGAAGCTATGAGGATCACAAGTCAAGCAACCAAGAGTTGGGTTATCAATATTTCAAAACAGATGGAGCAATTCTTAGAGAAGTGCGCTCAGACTTATGACAGATCTGCCTTGCTTATAACTGAGTTAGTCAAATTGAAGACAATTGGGAAGACTTCCAATTCGTAAATGATAAAGTGATACCTCGTTTGAAGGTTTTAAAGGAAGTTTCCCTGCAAATATTAATTCAGGAAGGTGTTATTGAGGAAGGAGCCTCGTATGATTTCAGCAGGTGGTATCATTCCTTATTGGCTAAAAGGAAGACATATGATGGAATGAAGGAAGTATGTGCTGTTATACGGAGTGCAATTGAGAAAATTCAGTTCAAAATCCTCACTTCTCTTGAAGGATTAACAGGGCAGGAGCATCATGATGCAAATGGCTTAGATTTAGAAGGACTGAAGAAAAATGTGATGAACATTTACTTCAAGGAAGTGCAGATTATTACAGAAAATTAGCTTGATGATATGTCTTCCCTTTTGACCTTTATGGATAACTTTCAAAAGCAGGAGGATAGGTGGGAAGGTACTTTCACTCAATGCCTTGAAACCTTGGACGTAATCGGAGTGCAACTGGATTCTGTGCCAAGTATCTCAATGGAGGAACTCGATTCTGTGTTAGCTAAATTTCTTGCATTTGCAGCTAGGGAGCGATCCAAAGGGAATTGCATTCTGGATTCCTACTTGCTCGAATGATTCGCGAGGTGTCATCATTTTCCATACTCCAAGTGGCTTGTTCTGCTTGTGCCATGTGTCCTTTGAGTTGGTTATGCTTTTTAGGGTTAGGGTTTATTGAAGTGATCTTGGCCATTGATCTTAATTCAATCTTGGCCGTTGCTTTGTAATGGGGGTGCCTATATAAACCCCACGCATTTCATTTATTCAGGGAGAGACTTATGAAATTGTTGCTACTATTGCTGTTCAAATAATAAGTGGATTCAAAGTTGAGCATTTGTTATTTTTATGAGCCCGCATGGTTTCATTGATTTCTTCAATAGAGTAAATTAGTTTTCAGCATTTTTAGATGAATGAAAGATTGATAGTGTTGGAAATAGTGAAATTAGTTCATACCTTTTTCAATTGAATGATTTTCAATTTGATGTGTAAGGTTAGTCTGAACATTGAAACTGCTTGACTTGAATTCTATTACCTATATGCATTGATCGAATTGATGGTGGTATTGTGTAATAGGACATCTTTCGTAAACCCATTGAAGATTGCACCGTCTTTGTCTAGTTGTAGTACTGTGCTTGGCAAAGCAAAGATTGGTTTAAATTTCACTATCCAGCATTTGTCTCTTAAGTTCGTAGGAGTAGTTTTGCATAAATCTAGTTTCTTAACCCTCATCCCTTTTCCTTTTATTTTATTCCAAACCGAAAATCCCAAAAACATAAGAGTGTTCAACGTCAAATCAATTCTAATTCCTACTTTGAGTAATCTACTATCCAAAGGTCCCTTTGTGAAACCAGCATATCACATCATCCATTGAGCTTGTCCATCCCCCAAAACGAAACATTGGAATTACCGTATGACCTTTCTAGCAATCTTAGCATAAGAGGTAATTTTTCAAGAGAGGATAGAGCGTCTCTGGACTCTTTATTCTAAAGTGCTTGGTGAGTCATAAAACACGCATCAACAATACCCCACTCTAAATTAACCACCATTAATTGTAAAGCCTCGTGGACCTCAAGCATCCTCTAACAAAATAAAGTAGTTGGCATAACTAGTATCCAAGGCTTGCAAAATTCCTTACCTAAAATGGTATTGAACAAAGCAAGTAAAGTGTGATGATTGCAAATGAACATCTGTACATTTGTAGCCTTTAACACCACCAGCTTCATCCAATCTATCTTCCCAATGTCCTTCAAGGTATTGTTCAATGTATGAACACAACATGGGGTCCAAAAAATGTGCTTGTAAGCACCCTCCACCATCAAGCTAGCTAACTTAAACACATGGGCTGAAGTCACTACCTGTACAATATTAGAAGCTCCAACCTCTTCTATGGAATCTTTCAAATTTAAAATTGGAAGTTTGCATCCTTCCTCTCCCCTGAACAATCAAAAGATCTAAGAAAACAAGAGTCAACTGAACTTGTGACAATAATATTGATGAGTGGCCAATGTTTGATATCGGTCCACCCATCCATGATGGTGGAGCATCCATCCCTTATCCAAGTTTGTCTCATCTCTTCCATCAACACACTCACCTTGGAATATTCTTTATCGAGGGTGGTGTGTAGCTTATGTTCTCCAGGTGGGACAAATGAGGGACCAACAACTATCACATCTTTGAACATTTGTTTAAAATATGGTGAACGTGCCACATGAAATGGTATGGCATAAGCATAAAAAAGCATAGCATTAGAAGAATCAGCCACATCTCATGATTGCATGTTAAACATATCTACAACACTAGTAGTTCTCTTCTTTACCTTGGTAGAAGTAAAACCCCGTCCCCTTTGAATTCCAACATCCACAGATCTTGTAGGCAATGACACACTAGGCTGCGAACTTTCCAATGGAATTCCTTTCTTTCTTGCCTCCCCCTCCATTTGCAATCTAGTTGCCTCAACCTTCTCAGATGGAGTTATTTTTTCACAATCTTTCACCCCTTGACCACCTATTCACAAAAAATGACAATAAACTCTCGTATAGCTGCCCCTATATTCATTTTTGCACAAATGGTATAGTCATGCTTTACTCCCCCTTGAGTTTTTTTTTTCTTATCCTTGTCAATTTATGATGCAAATTGTAAGAGAGGTTTCTTGGGGTTAAATGGGCCTTTTGAATAGGTTTTGACGATTTCGAAAGGACATTCACATGGGTCTGTAGTTGCTGGCCCTGCTACACTCCCACTCCCTAAAGAACCCCTAGCGGCTGCCATTTTTCTATGAGTTCAACCTCTACTTCTTTCTTGCATTTGAACTTCAACCTCCTCACTGTCACTACTTTCATTGCTGCACGAGTATTTTTGGTTAGGAATTTAAAAGAGAGCTGCAAGTTCAAATAAAAGAAAAAAGAAAATCAAAATGCCCTCCCTATGTGTTAAAATTAGAAAAAAAACTTTAAAAAGTGCAAAACAAATTGAAAAAAAAAATGTAAGATGAAAAACTACTTCTAATGTAATGAATTTGATGCCCTAATGCATTTTTTCCACTGCTGTTCTCTCCTCTTTTCACTATTGTTCTTCTCTTGCTGCTGTTCAACACAAGTTTGCAAATGTTAAAATGAGAGTTTTTTTTGTTTTTGGTTGTTTTGAACAGTGAATTAGGTTTAGTTGTTTAAAGGGGTGGGGAGTCTTTGTGGGCTTGACCACCTCCCGCTTTTTTAAATGTGTTTAAAAAAAAATTTAAACTCATTTGTTGTTGGGTCGTAGGGGATGGCTAGTTGTACCCTATGACCCTTGCTCTAAGTAGGACATTTCGAAAATGTTCCCAATTTTCTTTTTGTGTCCTCGAAACGTCTCCTATAAGAAATAGGGGTACCAAGGCAAGGGATGTGTCCCTGGGGAGCATTGACAAAACTAAATTGCTAAAAAAAAATCTTGTGTCCGTAGCTGTTTTTGTTTGAGCAATAAGATAAAAAATGAGAGACATCATCATGATGAATTGAATAGCTAGGAAACTCATCATTGGTGGAACTATTGGAAGAAATTATATCATCATCTTGCAATGTGCTCCCGATGACATCCAATCATATCTACAAATCTTGCACCTCATCAACTTGACGTGGCTCCTTAGGCTCTACATACCATTGTGTTGTTGGGCTTTGCCTATACTTAGGTGTCTTACGAGCAATGACACACAAGGCACTATGCATTGCAACAAGATTTTTTATTCTCGCAGAGGTCAACTCTATTTCTCTTTTAGAGAGTGGATAAATCTATGTGTGGGCTAGTTCCTCTCAATATTGAGAGGAACTATAAACTTGTGAGAGAAGACAAATGACAAGTGTGTGTAATGGTCTTGGAAGTCCATAGATTTGCCACCAAATAACTAGCTTGGTCTAAGACAAAGTGTTCTTGTCAATCTTACTAAAGTCTTGTAGCCATCTAGTTTTGTAAACTTAATCCACTTAAGTATGATTTGTGAAGCTTTTTTTGGAGTATACATTTTTTTGAAGGCTTTCATGAAGCCATTCCTCACCTTGTGAGTTTTTCCACCTGCAGCCATGTGTAAAGGGGTTTTAAACTTCTCCCGCCTTTCTTGGATGATGGGTGAATATGCTTAGTGTCTAACTGTAGGGTGGGGTCTATTTCATGAATGGTGGCTTTCGTTTGGCCAAGCATGCTATCAATGCACTCATAGATCTCCCCAAGACAAGGACTAGTAGATTCCCCATATTTGATGATGGGGAAAACAGGGTGTACAAAAGATGTGATGTATTGTATTTTACATTTGACCAAAAAGTATTACCAATCATAGTTTCCACTCTCTTCCTAGGCTTTATCTTAGATTCCTTGCACCTATTCCAATCCTATGTCATAATCATATGTTGCAATGGCTCTTGTATCTCAAGTATCCTCTCTAGTAGAATGAAATAGGAAGCAAATCAAGTCTCAATTGGTTTGAGAAGTTCCTTCCTTGCAAAGTTCTGAAACAATGTCAAAAAGGTGTGGTGGCATTTGCATCTACCTTGCATCCACCACCTGTCATGCCCCCGCCATGATCAATTGCAACACTTATAAGTATAAAAGAAACCGAGCATTAAAATGCAATAAATAACAGTATAAATATTATTATAATTTATAACTATAATCATTATAATATATATATATATATATATATATATATATATTAAAGAACTAATATAAAAATAAATACATTTTAATAAACATATAATATATTAATATAGAATATGATAATACATATATGGAAAGGAAATAAAGTGCATTGATTAAATGGATTACAAGGGGGCAGCGATTAAACAAACAGCAACCAAAGGTGGTGATCAAAAGATAGAAACCTTAAGGCAGCGATCCCTATCATGTTGAAAAGTCAGCGAATTAAATGAATTAGATTAAAGGCAGTAAGTTTTGTTGTACCCAAAACCAAAATTTTTGCTTCACTAAGGCATTTTGCTTAATTGAGTCTTAATCTTGTTAAAGTGTCGTGAAATGGTCGTTTTTGGGGTTTTTAAATATGGAGTTGGTGTCAGTACTATGTCAGTCTGTTACTGAAGAGATTTGAGGAAAATGAAAATTTGAACGAAAAATGTCAAAATTTTCTATCTCTGGAGAAGGGAGCACATTCTAAAATAGGCGCCCTATCTTTTAGGGGCTCAGATCCTGTTTTTAGGGTTTGTCACCTCCAGCAGACATTTGTCCGGCATCACCTCAGCTTCGCAGTGAGCTATCAAGCCTGTCAAACGGACCTGTTTTGAGCAAGTTACGGAAGATACAGTGCAAATCGAGGCGAAAGCAAGAATTGGCTAACACTGGAGAAAAGCGCAGCTTTTCAGAAAGGCGCCCATCTTTTTGAGGTGCCAGACGTAGGTTTTTGACTGAATGTCATCCAAGACGTTTATCTTACATTCGTTCAAGCTTCGCGACGCATCCGTCAGAGGGTGAATCTGAGTTGCTGAAGCGCCTGAACTTGAGGTCAAACGTTGGGTCAAATCTCAGTCAAACTATCAGAAGAAAGAGCAAAAGAGCACATTTTGAGAAAGGCGCCCAAGCTTTTCAGGCCTTTAATGCTTTCTTTCTGATGATTTCAGATATTCAATGTGTCCGTATACGCTCAAATTTCTCCGCTGTCTCACAACCGAAGATGTCTCACGCCTTGCAAGTGGAAGTTTTATATTATTTTGTCAAGCCTTAAATGGCTAAGTCCGGAATGAAAAGAGCAATTTTGAAAGGGGCTCTTGTTTTTCACACCCTCGATGACGCCTGGGAAATGTGCCTTTATGTCGCGCGTAACGAGCTTACTTCGCTAGTTGAACCCGAAGTTCCAAATTCGAAGTTGATAAATCGGTTATGAAGGATTTTGTTTTTCCCTTTGTTCAAATGCAAGTTGAAATTTGATTAAGTCAGGGAAAAAGCGCAGCTTTTCAAAAAGGCGCTTGGATTTTTTGAGCCTTCAGATGTCAGTTTTATGACATGCAGTATCAAGATATCATTTGATCAGTTTTTACTCAGCTCCGCAATGCACCTGTCAGCCAGCCAATCGGAGAAGTCAGTCAACCAGTGTCAGAGGATGAACAGAGGTCCCGACAGAGGTTTTAGCTTAAATTTTCATAAAATTTGGCTAAGTCTGGAATTCGCCCAAGAGTTCAAATTTGAATTTTCGAAAGTGAGTTGAATGGACGCCTTAACTGGAGTTCTGACTGCAGTTAGACTGAACGATTTATGGGTTGTCATCTTCAGTTCATATGTTTGCATGTGGAGTGATCTTTCAGTTTGCATGTTAAGTTAGCTGGTTTGCATGTTCAGTTAACTACCTTGCATGTTCAGTTAACTTGGTTGCATGTTAAGTTTAACTGAAGATTACCACTAAAAGTCAACTGAAGTTTGCATGCATGGCGAATTTGGTCAAAATTGAGAAGATTTTAGTGAAGATAACGCTTCATCAAATGTTAACTGAAGTCATGAAAAGGGACGCCATATTTTGATGAAGCATTAGTTTGTGAAGCGTGAAGCATAAAATTTGTGAAGTATGGCGAATTTGCATGTCAACTTGAGTTTCAAAAAAGGTCGCCATATTTAAGGTTGAGTAGTGAAGCATCAATTTGTGAAGCTACGCACTTTTTAAGGGATTGCAACTTTAATTCAAAAGGGTCGCTATTTTTAGCTTTGTGAAGTTGGCGAATTCATCTTTTGTCAACTAAAGTTCAAAAGGGACGGCATAAATGATGAAGCAAAATTTTGTGAAGTTGACGCATTCAACAAAGATTGTTAACTGAACTTCTAAAAGGGTCGCTATTTTTAGCTTATTCTTTGCATGAAGATGGCGAACTCTTATCTTATTCTTGTTGTTAACTGAAGCTATCTAAAGGGCACGCCTTAGGTCAGATTGATGAATCCAAAGAGAATTTGAAGATGGCGAACTTAAGACAAGTCTTAACTGAAGCTTAAGTCGCATGTTTGAGTTTTAACTGAAGATGTGAAAGGCTAACCCTAATGCGCCCACCTTTTGAGCTTGTTTATGTTCCAGTTAACTGTGAAGGGGTCCAATGAGAAGCCAAGCGCCATTTTTAATGCATGCTTTGTTTAGTGCGAATTTCTTATGATGAAATTCTATATATTTCAAGAGTGGCGTCCATTATTGCATCATCTTTTGCTCTGAAAGCTTGTATTCTTTTGAGCGACCAGCAAGCTTAAGGTGATTCAGGTGTCCGTTTTCAGTGTTCTTCGAAGCTACGAGCTTAGATTCTTCAGAGGAAGTCAATTCTAGACTTCATTTCCACTTTGCATGCAGGTTTTATAAAGATTCAAAGAAGAAATTTGCAGATTTTTCAGAAGCAGACAAGCAAAACTTTCTATCTTCTGTCTTATTTCTTCTATTTTCTCACCTTAGGTACTTTCTTCGCATGCCAGAGTAATTCAACACATTTTCAGAATCTGTTCATCTGGGTTCTCATATTTCAGCGTTTGCAACAAGACCCACTTCTTAGATTTTTTCGAGAAAATCGCCCCGTAGCCTTCATTCTGAAGCTCTAAGCCTTTTTCCGAGAATCTCTTTGCATGTGGGCTTGAATCACATTTTTCCAAAATTCAAATTTATCCGGGTTTGTCTAATTCACAGTAATAAAACCCATAGTTCCGTGACTTCTTCAAAATTTCTCCTCACGAAGCTATTTTTAGCCTTGTTCAGAGTTTTTCAGAAAGTTCTTCAAGCATATTCGACTTTATAGTCAAAAGTCACCATTTTCAAAATGCAGTTCAATCTCATTGATTACAAGGTGAAATCAGTCCTTACACATAATTTCACCAAGACTTCAGATACGCACCTAAATCATGTTTATCCAGTGGTCAATCTGAGCAGTTTAGAAGGTGTTAGCAGCAATTCGATGAGGAATCTTGAGCGTTCCGGGTTGCTGGCAGCGGCATCCATTCCTGTTTCTATCTTCGATCTTGCGTTCGTACTTGCTTGCATTAAGCATTATGACTCGTCTTCACGACAGATCAGATCGGTTGATGGAAGAGTGGTTTGCAGTCTCAAGCCGAAGGACATAGAAAGATGTTTTGCTATTTCTCCTCGCTCAAATAACTTTACTGTTGATCTTGAAGCTTGTGAGAAGATATGGGATGCTGATCATCAACGTTCACAGAGAAAGGTTGCTCAGAAATGGTTGACAATTCAGAAAACTAACTTGCCTAAGAAGGTTGGTCGTGGTGAATTTAAAGGAGAAGTTGCGGTTTTGATCACCTTACTCAATCGAGTTACCGGCCAGTCAGATGCTAATACTTTCCGTCCATGGATGTTCTACCTGATTACCAGAATCCTTGATGGCACAGCGCGTTTTGACTGGGCTATGTTAATTAGTGATTGCTTACATCAGCAGATTTCTAACTTTCTCAAGCATCACGAGTTTCATATGATATCTTATTTGGTTTACTTGGTGGCATTTCAAGGTAGTTTCAGACTTCTTAAAACCAATGGTACTCTCGGTGTTCAGCATATTCATGAATATTATCCACAGCTAGAGTTTTCTCAGTCTGAGTAGGACTTCCGAGTGGTGAATGATCACTTTGCCATGAGAACCGTGAGGGATCTTGATGATGAGATGCACATTCGTATTTCAGCCGAGGCCAAATCAGCAATGGAGACTTGGGCAGATTGGTTCATACAGTTTCCTACTTTCACGTACCTCCGAGCTTATGGTTATGTTGGAGAGCCTCTGATGTTGCCGAGATATCCGTCAGACAAGATTGTCTTTATGGAGTTCCTCAGGCAAATGCAGCACGTTCACTTCTTTCTTCGTAGTCGTCATAAGGCTGCGGCAAACTTTCCATTCTCATTGGGAATTTTCACATGTGATGCAGCAACAGATGCCAGGCGTATGTCTACTGAGATAGAAAGGTTCAAATTCAAGCCTTATACTGAGAGATGTTCCTATGATCCTCTTGGACATTATGCAAATCGGTTAGAGCGAGGGATTGCACATGCGCCAGCACTTGAAGATTTCTGGGCAAATTGTGAAGATGAATTCAAGGTCCGTCGTCGTCACTACTGTAGACTTACTGTTGGTCAGCTCTCTGATTACTTGTCAGAAGATGTTGATGGTTTGTCAGATGATGATGGTGAAGTTCTTCTCAATTCTTATGTTAAGGATCAAGTTGCTAGGCAGCCACTTCGCTCACCTGATTGGTATGCTAAAGAGAATACTTCTATTGAAGAGGTTTCCAGATCAGTTATCAAGACTAGTAAGTTGTTCTTGGAGAGCAAACGGACACGGAAGTCAGTTCCTGTAGCAGAGCCGCCAAAGGATGTTTCTTCGTTGCCTTCTACTTCTAGAGCAAGACCAAGAGTCAAGGCTATTATTATACCTCCGGAAGGAGTTAGACTCAGTGGAAACACAGGGAAAAGAGCTACTGGTAAAAGGAAGCAGAAACAAATTGAGAATATTCCTGAGATTCCAGTAGAGACAGTTATTCAAACTGAGCCTCATGTTTCACTTTCTAGTTCACCTCACGTTCCGCCTATTGATATAGATTCTGAGCCTGAGCCACAAATTCAAGCAGGATCGGAGACAACTGAAACACCACAGGTTGATACATCAGGGACAGTTTCTCCACGAATTGAAAATATTGTTCAGTCTTGTTGGCTCGAAAAGTCTTTGGGAAGACAAAGGCGTGAACCGTCATACAACCTTGATTTTTCAGAGTTTGGTGAGCCCTATCAGAGGAGATCAAACAAGAAGATTAAGAAGCAAGTGCACATCGAAAAGACCCCTGAATCAGAGATTGTGATAGAAGTTGCAGTGCCTCCAGAAGGTAAAAGCTTGGATGAGGTCGAAGTGGGGGACTTTACATTCACTAAGGCAAATCTTGGCAGGACCACACGAGAGACAGATGTATCTCTTCTTAAGATTGTTACCAATAATCTTGAAGAGCGTATCACGAAGGATGGAGAAGATAAGGCTCTACTCAAAACTGAAATTAGTCAACTTCGTCAATACATTTCTGATCTTGTTCATGGGAATCCAAATAGAGCACCTGTTCTTACTCAACACACACCTGCAGAGAAACAAAAATTGGATCAGTTAGTTAGCCATGGCAGACTTTTGGATGATTGGATTGACAGTTTAGTTGCTGCTGGTAAAACTCTTCTTGCAGATTTATATCAGTTGAGGAGTGAGGCACACAGACTCCGTCAGGGTATTCAGTTGCTGGATATTGCAATTGCAGAGAGTTTGGCAAAGGATCGTGTTCTGGTATCTCAGTTATCAGTTGCATGCGATGCTTTGGAGATGATCGAAGATCAAGAGAAAGTCTTCACTTGGAGAGAGCAGCACCTTCTCGTAATCGTAAATATGTGAGAAAATCCTCTGCTATTTTCACCGGCTGATGACGTGAAGTTGGAGGCTTGCACTCTGTCGCTGGCTTCAAGAAACCGTGATCCCGCAATATTATCTTCGAAGATGGCACGATGTTGAGTTGGAAAAGTTCGCTGAATTGAGAAGCCGATTTTTGGATGCAAACTTTGAAGGTGGAACCTAGGGTTTAAAATTAGAAAATGTTTCGATTGGGTAAGCTACTTTGAGAAAGGCTTAATCAAGAATGCAAAGATGGTGCACAATACCACCGAAGCGGCAGAGAACTAAAGAAGCGACCGTTATTTTTAGGCAAAGATCAAAGCGCTGCATGAGACAGATCGGGAGCGAGTTCTTGGTCGGCGTTAGACCGAAGCTGATATGGAGTGATCCTCGGTCAGCTTAGAACGCGCTTAATTTCTAGGGTTGAGGTCCGAGCAGCAAGAACTTGACTTCCAAATTTCGGGCCCACTTGGCCGAATTTAACACATGCTTATCTCATCCCTCGGAGTTACCAACACAGAGTTAGGGTTAGGTTTCCAGCTAACCGGGCTGTAGTGGCCAGCTAACTTTGTTAAATAAGGACGCAGCTAAAGTCATTGTCCAATTAGGGTTATTTGTACCTTCGCTTTAACTGAGGCTGCCCGCTTAACCGTGATATTTACTTCATTAGGAAGAACTTATGACTTGCATGCATTGCAAGAACTGTAGTGAACTCAAGGTGATTTTAGGGTTACCTGCACCTTGATGTATATAAATAAGAGCTTTTGCTCATTTGTAAATAACTTTTGCTTGAGAGAGAAATATATGCTGCGCCTACCTTGCCCTCAATATTGCTCTTTATGGTATTTGTTCATGTGTCTTCATTATTGCAATTGATTGTTACGCCACATAGGGTTTCGAAAGATTGTAATGCTGGATTCTTCCATAGTTTAGAGAAATCTGTTTTGTGAATCTTTTATTGTTATGATCGAACGCTATGCCACACAGGGTTTCGTAAGATTGCCTCGCGATAAAACCGCTTTGTGAAGTGTTCGCCTGCATCTGTTACGCCATGCTCTCGCGTTAGTCCCTCCTGATCAGTGGCGTCCACCGGTAACCTCGTCGCTTCATTACCAGCCGCCGTGCCATGGTTCTACGTTATACCTCTGATGATGCCTTTCGGCGGAAACTCATTTATGCCGATCGAGTTGCCATGCCGCCAGGCTCCCAGCGTATATCGTCGGCGCACCCTGTTTTGCGCTTAACCCGAAATTCATTGATATCCTGCCTCTGGCGCAGAGAATCCTCAACGCGCTTATCGCCCGATAGTCATAACCTTGTCTGGCTTCCTCTTGCTCGCTTTCCTCGGAGAGATTGGATAGATATAAGTTGTAGTTTAGTTGATTTGCTTAAACTGGGATAGAAAAACCTAGCCGCGAACGCAAGTTCTTTCCCCAAGAAAGCCTTGTGCCTCTAGCAGCTGAAACAAAAAGACAGGACATAGTTTTAGCTTATTTTTCCTTTGCAAGTACATTTGTCAAAGCATAACGAGGGAGCTTCCCCTCCATAATTTGAAGAGCACTCATTACGTAGTGTACATAGGCTGTTCATAACAACTTCTAAGTAATTCCGTGAGGTGTTAGTTGTTACTACCAACAAGCTTTCTTAAAGAAGGAGCGATTGATGTGATAGTAATAGTAATAACTAAGACAGCAATTCATCTTTAGAGCAGATTCAAATGTGGTGAAGCAACACTTAGTAGTAAAAGAATATTAAATTAACATTGGAGGTTTCAGATTAGCGATTAAGAGAATGGTTGCAACTCTTCAGAAAAAGGCATTAACAATGAAGAGGTGTGACTCTCAAGAAATGGAAGATATTTAAGGGAGGTCAATTCATTTATAGAGGGGCATGGAATCATATCCAGAAATATATCTGCATTCAGGAAAGAGGAATTGAAAATCTGAATAATGCAGCAGATTGGATTAAAAATTGTTGGCAAGAAGATATTTAGGGAAGTTTAAATACAATCATTAATATATATATATATGCAATAATGATGCTTGCAGCAATTATTGGGCCTTATAAGTAATTATGATTCTTTAATATAAATATTAGATTCTTATTCGTTGGTTTACACTAAGAAATATATATATATATATATATATAAATGCAATAATGATGCTTGCAGCAATTATTGGGCCTTATAAGTAATTATGGTTCTTTAATATAAATATTAGATTTTTATTTGTTGGTTTACACTAAGAAATATCTTATGAATATTAAGAATAGATCAACAGCAAGGCAATTGGAGCAGATCAAACATAATTATCTGCACTCAGCAGACCAGGGCAGAAAATAGCAATTGTCAATATACTTGCATCTTTGAATATAGTAGATTATATTCTTTTAAAATGAATAGATGGCATATATATCTTTGAATATGTCTTTACCCTATAATCAATCAAATGTAAGGTTGAAGGAAGCAAGTTAGGGAGATACAGTTTATGGGCTCTTCCATGTTAAGTAGGCCACCTCAAGGGTGGAATTGTCTTGGTTTGGATGTTCCTGCCGTTTGGGGCCAAGAGGTGGGTTGTCTTGGTTAGACGCTCGTGCTCTTGGGCTTAGATGGGTTGAGTAGTTTACAAGCACCCCTTTCAAGGCTCCCCTATCAAGCCAAACTATGATTGATTGTTAGGATGGATTCAAGGAGTCTCAATCATAAGGAGGATGCATAAGACAACATGGATAGGAAAAGCAGATACAAGTGTATCCACTAAGTAGGCCACCCCAAGGATGGTTTTGTCTTGGTTCGAACGTTCTTGCCACTCGGGGACATGAGGTGGGTTGTCTTGGTTAGACACTTGTGCTCTTGGGCTTAAATAGGTAGCTTCGGGCGGACTTATCATGTCCATGTCCTATTATGATTAGGACTTCCACCTGCATTATGGATATTGGTAGTTTAGATAGTCTTGAAATAATTAGGTATTTTTATATATCTTAATAGATAAGGCATTTATTATGTTTTGATCATATAAATTATATTTCCAATATTATCTAACATGATTGCAAGACCTAAACCAAGATTTATCTTGCTTGAAGCATTTAAGTGGTAAGTTATAACCCTAACTACATTAAGCTGGTGATTCTAGGGCAAGATTTAGGGCAATCCCAAAAGGGGACATTACACCACCATATGTTTCGTCCACTTGAGCTTTCCAATGTCTTTGAGTCCATTGTTTATAGCATGTACACAAGGGGTCCAATAAATGTGTCTGTATGTAGATTGAATCAATTGACCTGTTGCCCTTCAAAACGTGTGTTGCATTAGTAATCACTTAAACTACATTTTGGGAATTGACCTCCTCAATGGCTTCTCTCAAGACCTGAAACTGAAACCCAACATCTTTGCATTTTCCGAAGTAGTTGATTGCCCTTAAGAAGTAAGGTCCATCAATGCATGAAACTATAGTGTTGATGAATGGATGGTGTCTAACATCCGTCCACCCATATGCATGTTTATATCACAGCCATGTGTTATCCATTTGGCCTTCTCCTATATCAACAAGTTCACCTTGAATAATGGTTTTCTAGAGAGTGGTTCTCAATTTAGTCTTGCAGGGACCCTCATAACTAGGATCAACTTTGCTTACCTTGTTGATAAGATCCTTATCCAAAGGAGATTGAGCGACATGGAAAGAAATGACATTAGCAAAATAGAAATTAGCAGGAACCTCATCTGCAACCTCCCTTGATTGTTCATTGAACAAATCTGTGATTGGGTTTGGTGATGATGAGCCTGTAGCTTTTTGTTTCCCCCTTGATTCCATTGCACTCACCTCAAACAATGGGAAAAAGGTGGTCTACTTGAGCCTCATGGTGGATAATAAACTGTTGGTGCAATGATGTTTGCTTGAAATAGTTTGATCATATGAGCCCTCTCCTCAAATGTGAGTTTTTTTATGAGGCTCAACTCCTTTACTAGGGGTATGTAAAAAATGTGTATTAACCCTTGTAATGCTGCCCTTGCAGTCCCCTGAGCAAATGTTGCATTTTCAATGCTGATGTTTACCTAAATTAGCTACTCTGTTTGTGCCAAACAATGTTGCAAACTAGCACAAAAGGAGTTTTCTTGTCAAATAGGTCTTTGGCATTTGGTGCAAACTACTTGGAAGGGCAATCATATTGTAATACACTTCCAGTTGAACCATTTGTGTGCTTGGCTGGGGTTTGGCTGCTCTCAGCTGATTACCTTGCAATTTCTTAAACCAAATTAATATCACTATTGGCACTGAATGAATCCATCTTGACTGAAAATGGATACAACAAAAATAACAATATGAATATAAAAAGCAGCAGACTTTAAAATGCATCCCAGCTAAAAATATCAGCATATTTAAAGATTTTTCTGGCAAAAAACAATGAAAAACAATAGTGTTTGTACACCAAAAGCAATAAAATTACAGAGGCCAGCAGGTTTGCAAATTTTGAACAAATTGAGAAAAAAACTTTGAAGGTTTGAACAAGCTAAAATTTGCAAAAAAAGGTTTGGAGGTTTCAAAAACTTCAACATGAAGTATGTAAGTTTGTGACAGCTAGTTTGAAGGTTTGGGAAAAAATAGTGGAACTTGAAAGCATTTGCAAATATTTCAACTTTCAAAACAAACAAAAAATAAAAGAAAAACCGCAAAAACACATGGATATGTTACATACCTTCCTCCTCTTCCTCTATCTTCCTATGTCTTTCTTTGTTTTCCTTCATCTCTCTTCGACTTTTAGTTTGTTGAACTCTCTTTTGTTTGCAAGGAACCAAAAGCTGAAAATGCAAATACAAACAACTAAGTTACCGGTTCGGGTTTGGGGATGGGTGTGGGTACAAGAACCCGGTACGTGAAAATTTTATTTAGGGGTTTGGGTACGTGTGTGTGTGTGTATATATATATATATATATATATGTATGTATTATATATGCAAAAAAAAAGAGAAATATACAGAATTGTAAAACTAAATCATTTCATAGTCTTGAAACAATTTTAGCTTTTAGCTAGGAAATTGCTTGTATTAAAAAGGAGAACAGATTACAATATATAGAGGAAGTAAATAATTGTAGACATTAAAATGTCTAACTACCTCAACTACTAACTACTGTAGATATAATTGACCATTAAACAAAAGAAGAATATAATATTGTAACACTGTCCCTTAATTGTCAATCGTCTAACTAGCCTAAAGAAAACAATCTACAGGTCGTTTGGTCACAAATTCTTTAGAACACTCTGCTGTTACAGAGAACCTCCTTGGATTTGCAAAATGTTAATGACCAAGAGTACCAAAAAATGTCTAGAAAAAAAACAGAGAAGGCTGCCCCCCTTCTTCGCATAACGCTTCTACAACAAAAGACAAGAGCCAACCACTAACTTTGCCACTTGAGAGGAGTCTACCACCAACCCTCCTAGAAACTGCAGAACTGCTGACCAAAAATTATCACAAAACGTCCAACCTAATGTTGGATAACAGAGTTGTCCCTCCTTGAAACTAAAGACATACCGAGAACAACTAGTACGATTTTGAGGATAAATCGGCAAACCGTCGAAAATTTTGCAGATGAGCACGACGCCTGAGAACAGATTGCAAGAAGTCGGTTGTGCAGATGTTTGCCCCAACAACTCTAGGTGCGACCAAAGCAAATTGCAACAAAGTACGATTTTTGAGGAAAAAATTGCCAA